>JARHVA010007695.1:450000-624559 GCA_037957365.1 Torreya grandis | reverse complement strand
ACAAAGCTAAGAAGGGCTTGGGATTCATTAAGTGAGTAAACCTAACCATTGGGATTCAAAATACCATTGGATAGGAGTGTTGGAAATGGACACCATAGGGCCAATGCTATAGTACAACCCTAGTGCTCCTATCCTACAAGCTCAAGACCTAAGGGGATGGAGTCAACATAGGAAATAGAGTTTTACTGAGTTGGAATGACTGTCTAGAAGGCTAAAAATGATTGAGAATAAGAAAAAAATGACCAAAGCAAGAAAGAAACAAGATCAAGACAAGTGAAATAAAAGACATGGCTAATGTGAATAAGGCTCATATTCTTTAATTGGAGTCTCCTATGAAATAACTATGAAAAGACATGATATGTGTGGTTGCTTGACCAATTTAGGGTGTATACAGAGGGACAAGCCCCAAATTATCACAATCTATCCACTCCCTTAGTTTGGAGGAATGGATTGGTCTAAGATCATTTGGCCCTCTTTACCAGACATCCTTTTAAAAGTACAAAATAAATAGCCAATTGTTGAAGAGGTTGAGGAAGAGCTTGTATTTATAATCTCAAGAGAAATAGATGTAACATAGTTGGATATTCCTCCCTAGGATATGGATTTGAGAAGTAAGACATTCCAACCACCTAGATTTAAGATTAATGAGCTCCCCTCCATCACCACTCTATTTGATAAGCCATCTTAGAGCATACAAAGGGTGAATAAAAGGAAGATAGAGGATGACAAGGATAGAGAATTGATTTTAAGGAGAGACAAGAAGTCTTCTCCCTCAAAAAGAGGTAAAATAGGAAGACTGGGTAGTCCCCTTATGTTGAGAATTTTTCAAACCTTGCCAAAGCACATAAAGAGGCCATGGTAGCCATATATGAGGGTACAAAAATAGTGAGGCAAGAATTAGGGCTGAGGTAGATAAATTTAGAGAAAAATCCAAGACTATGTACATCCCAATAGGCATAGAGGCAAAGGTCTAAGATGTAGCCTCTAGATGTTATAATTATTTGGAGGCTCTGAAATTCATGTGGGTTAAATTATCCTATCAATAAAACTAATGAATTATTTAATTTTTTGAGGAATGATAGAAATAAATTAAATATTCTAGTTGTATATATAGTTAATAAGCCTTATAGCCATTTAGACCTTATGACACCACTTGAGGCATATAATACCCTTAACTTGATTATCGTTAGAATAAAAGAAGCTTAGGAATGGTTATAGGAAAGTAGGGACTTTACTCCCTAGATATCAAGCACATGAGACCCAGATTATCCAAATTTGAAATGATCTAAATTTATCTAAGGTGAAGGACACCATGGGGAAATTGATCAACAAGATCAATTTTGATCAACTCATACAAGAGGTGATAGATAACTTCAAGAAGAGTCTGTAGGGGCTAGCATTGGAGGAAATAGAAGTTGAATTGAATACCACTCAAAATAAAGTCACCAAGGTGGATATTTTCAAGAATAAATTTTATATAACTAAGGGAGAACATGTGAATCTCTTTGGTCAAGTTAATAGGATCCACCAACTACCTCTACTAAATTTAGACATCATATGACAGTAGCATGACACTGCAGACAAGTGTTACTAGGATATTAAAATGAAGAAGAATAAATCTCAAGTTGATAATTATATCACCACATTGACATCTCTAGTTTAAACTTATTCCACCTCCACCATAACACCCACCAAAGTGCTTGTAACTATTCAAATGATGCAACCTTGAAAGGCTAGATTTTATTCATCAATAGTTTTGTGATTGTGCATCTATTTTTATAATTTTCTCATAGAATTGAGATTTTTATTTTGAAGTTTCCATTTCTTTTATGCACATTCACATGTTGCATGATATTTTAAAGGATAACTTAGACTAATTGATAACTATAATTAGACTTTATTTGGTTTTGATCATAGTTAAAGCTTAAGTTCTAACTATCACATGTAATGACTTTTGCATGAACTTAGAGGATGAGGCAACCCCTTCCCCAAGCCTAATGTAATACATAGTTTGGAGGGGTAAGATAATTTTGAATATATAGGAGTGAAGTAATTTGGATTGTCTACTCATGTGTTTTCATATTTTCTTTCTGATATTTGGGTAATTTGATCATATTTCTTTGGTTGTATGATTCAATAACTCTTAGTGTAAAAAAATGCAAATGGGTTCTTAATTGTCTTTACTAATATATAAATCTTAGATTTGTAACAACTATTGAATGATTGGTAAAATACACTGGTTAGGATAGTTAAGTTAATTGATTCATACTTCTAATTGTGTATGAGTTATTTCTTTGATATAGTTTCCTATGTGTGTGCAATGATTGCCTCAAATTCCCCACTAATCGCAAACCATAATCTCCTAACTAAGAGTGTGTAATTGTTGACCTAAAAGGATAAATCTTTGACTTAGGCCCATGAGTTTCCTATATCAATATTTCCTTATAATTCTAATCATGCTTGATTGTGTGTGTGCAACAACTATAAATAATAGGCATAGGTTTTTGAAAACAACTTGTCCACTTAGGAAATAGCTAGGGGAGTGATTTCTAAAAACTAGAAATATTTATTTTTTGCCTTACCCTCCCGTCCTTTTTTAAGCTTTTTTTGATATCAAGTCATTTTAGATTAAAATCTAGCCATCCATCCAACTCATATATATTCTCACTTCCTTTTAAGAGATCACACCTCCATCTAGAAAACCTTGTCAATAATATTCATACTTTCCCTATTATCCCATCAATAGTTTGTTAAGACAACATACCTTCAAATCATGCCCTGGAGTGGATTTCATCTCCATTGAGATCCTAAAATATTAGAGGCTACCTTGTTGTTTGTGGTGTGCATAAAAACACATCAACAATAGTCAAATATGATATGTTTTGAATTTTGTGTATTGATGAGCTTTTATAATTTATTTATTGTTGATACATAATTTTATGATGAATGTATCATATATTAGTGATACATGTAAAATATTATTATTATTTATTTATTATCATCACATATGTGATATTTTTTCTTACACCAAATAGGTGTGAAAATTGGTTGGCCAAAGATGAACTTTCGCAATATCTATCTGACTACCCTATTACTAAATGATTTGAAATGGTTCTAATTTTAACTATTATACTATGTTTTTAACTTATATCTTTGACTATTTCACATATATATAATGTTATTTTGATTTTGTATTGGTTTTTTAGTAAATTATATGTTTTTGAAACATATAACTTGGTAACTAGGCTTCTTCTAGTATCACTTTTATCAAGAGATTAATTGACCAATGGTTCCTAAATAATAGTATCATAGGATGATTTAATCATTATATAATGTGAACTAGAGTAAATACTTCTTCTAGTGTTTTAGTTCTATAAAGGATGGTAAAACATTCATTCCTTAGTAGGAATTTCAAGGGATATCTTAGTATTATTAGAATAACTAATATAATAAGTGAGAAAAGAAGACCTTATTGTCTTGTTCTCAAATGTAGTGACTCATCTATCTACAAGTTCTATGAGATTTTATCTTAAAGCATAAAAATCATTGTTATGATGCCCATTAATACCATTATAAGTACAAAATGGATTTCCTTTGATAATTTTAAATTTATGTGGTGGTTGATAGCAATTATAAGGAAGAGTAATCAACTAATTATCCAATTATTTATGTAATATGTCATGTGTTACATCTCTTAGCTAATCAAACTGAAGTTGTTATTTCTAAATAAGAACATATTATTTAACTATAATAGGTAATATATATGTTGATTCATTTCCTTTATGTAAAACCTTTATATTTTTTCCCTTGATATGAAATACTGGTTTCGAATAAGGTATTTGATGAGGTTAATTATGTCATATTCATTAGATGAATACATCATGTCAATTCAGTTGGTGTCTAATGATAATCATCAATAGGGTATGCTAAATGGTTACTATCAGCTATCTATTGAGGGTGATTTGTGGATCATTTATTTCTAAAGTTCTAATCTACTTATTTGAATTTAATTATAATCTAAAACTCTTGAAAGCAAACATAATTATTGAATTTAAAGTACTTGGAAGGGAAACACACTTGCTGGAATTGAAATTGCATTAAATTAAACACACCTTTAGTCTATTTACAATAATGTAAATTACTTAAAATAGAAACACATAGCTAATCTATTTGTTTGATATGGAAATTATTTTTAAGGTAAATGATTTTAAAACACATACATTAACATGTAATCCTTCAAGTGAAACACATAACACAATAATTTTCATAAGAAAATAGATGACAAACTTTAAGACACACAATAGTATGAAATAAACATATAAATAAAAATATATATCTTGTTTCTTCAGTTGAGTGGGCCCTTGATACATCCCTAATAATATGATTATCACACTATAGATTTTTAAAAACTTCATGAAATCAATTTCTCATTACTTATGGAAAATTCCTACATTACTAAAAATAACGATATTCAAACTATTCAATCTTTAATATTTTATCTCCCTTTCTTTCTTCCCAAATGGACAATATCTATATATCATAATGTATTTACAAAAAATAATTCAAAATAGATAAAAATTTAACAAGATAAAATATAACTAGAATCTTGCTTATTCCAAAATAATATCATAATAACATCATTTCCATGTTTTAAGGAAAACTAATGGAAAGGGATATATTCTACTTCACACATGGTTCCATGTTTTCTACTATGATAAACTTATTTTAGTTGATATAATTCAACCTTAATTCTAGTAGCATATTAAAGCATAATATTTATATATTATCTCATAATAAAACTTCTATAAATACCATGGCTAAAAATAGATACTAATGTTTTTGGAAATTTTATATGTAGTTGTTATAATTATTCATTAGACTACTTATTATCAAGCATGTACATCCTTACGTCAATTTATAATCCTTAGGTGTTATTTTAAAATCTATATGGAATTCTTTGGAACTATTCTAGGCATGTTTGAAGCTATATTGGGCATCTTTAGAGCTAGACTAGTTATCTTCAAAGCCAAACATGTGATCTTTAGAGCTGATTTGGATTGGTCCTTAGGAGTTTTATGCTTGCCAAAAAACACTATATTCAACTACAATACATTTTTATGACCTATACAAATATAAAAGGTGTATTTCCCATGAAAATTTTAGATTTTTTCTTTTAAATAGGTAACAATAACTTGCACAAAATAATTATGGTAAAATACTCATTTTCTACTTTGGATCAATAATGAGTTCTATTATGCACATTTAAATCAGCTTTTAATTAATATTATTATGGGTGAAATAAGGTAATTACTTAGATATAATGAGACATTTTATGGGAACATCATATACCTCACACTTTACTTCTCTCACATCCTCTTGCAAGCTAAGGTCCCTTTTGTTATTTGCTAGACATAGTGTCTCCTAGTTTCTTACTGAGGTCATAAGTGTCATAGTATGTATACCAATGAAGTTATGTTTGGATGATATAAATTTATATGTTCTAACTTGGGTCTTCCATATTTAAAATTTAGTTGTTTTATTCTACCATTGAAAACATAGGGTTGAGTATTAATGGTTCTCTATACCTCATTCCAATCCATTATTGTCCATATGCTTGTCCAAAATATTGTATCAATTTTATAATAGGTTTGGATTTTATAAGACATTATTTGAGAATATTAGGAGAAATGACCTCCTTTCTCTTCAAGGGGACACTCAGTGTATCCCACCTATGATAACATTTATCAAGGGTTGTACTAAACTAGTTTTGAGAATACCTCTCAAAATAAAAAATGCATTTTCATTTGATATTTGGATGTTGTTCCTATTATCCAATTTTAGCCTACATAAAAAACTTTTCATAGATGGATTAGTATTATGGAAGTCCTGATGTGAAGTGAAAATCCTAAGCAAAGTTCTTTTTGATTGAGTAATTTGATGGTTAAAGGAGAAGATAGACTTCATGAAAATCTCATGTCATTTTCAATCTTTTGAAACACTTTAAGCAAGCTTAAAGTATGAATTTGGTGATTCTAAGGGACTACACTATTATGGCACATCATGAAAGAATGAATATATTAATTTGGTTGTGCATTTAATAATTATGTTTAAGAGGACTATCAAATCCAAATTATCACATGGAGATGATGTATTTTGTGCCAAGATCATTCCCTAAAAATTTGGTATCTTGATGAGTTTTGTTTATCAAAATATAAGCCTTCAAAGTTGAACTAGTATAGTGGGGACGTGTGTGGGGATGTCAAATTAAAACCATGAGAATTAGCCATTTGAATTAAAATATTTCAAAGATCTTAAGGTCAAATATAGGGTTTACAAGTGTCAAACTCTTTCTTTATTAAATTTAAGATCGATGACACATAGGTGTTAGCTAAGGTCAATGGGCCAAATAGATCTATGGTGTACATTCAATCATGAAATTGAAGATCAATGATGAGAAAAAGGTAGACAAGTTAGAGAATTCTAATATTAAACATAGGTATGATGAGTGGCAAAATCATGCTAAATTAAAGGATCAATAGTGTGGATTTGATCAAGTGAATAAAATATCGATAGATTGTGTTAACCATGTAAAGGATATTGATGGTGCAAATCATGTCAAAAAGTCAATGAGATAGATTGCATGTGAGCTTTCCACATGGTGAAAGAGCATTATCCAGATGGAGATCTGATAATAAGATACATATATTAAACATGGGTCTACCAAATGTCATGATTTATGAATCCCAAATCAAACAATTGATGGAGCAAATTCAATCAAGTCATAGGAGGCACATGATGGTGACATGTATCAAAAATAGTAGCAACTATATTTTTAAATATGATAAAGAGCATGGAATGGATGACATATAGGTAGACATGTTAGATCAAAGGATTTTTTGGACCCAAATAGGTGAATGCATAGAGTCTAGATCCAAATATGATTTGGGTTAAACTAAAACAAATACTTCAAGGCCAAACAACCTCTGGTTTGAAAATTTAGAGCTTGTAAGACCTATTGTCTGAGGTGACAACACCATTTCATGACTGTGTTTATTATTATTTGAAGGGAATCCATGTGTATAATGAGTTATTGGCTTCCATAATGTTTAGGAAAAGATTAAGTTTATTGAGACCTAATAAAATTCAAGAATGGAATCAAGTAGCCTGATGGGCTTTTTATTGAGGTCATGACTATATGAAAACCAATAAATGGGATTGGTTTTCATCAATAGTAAACCTATATTTAGGTTTAGAGTAGGGGAAGGTTTGTGATGATGAAATAAGTGTCTAATTTTTGACATAGTCATAACATCAATAAATAGGTAACTATAGATGCTTAAAGTAGGCATAGTCATGGCTCTGTCAAGTTCATAGATATGAAAATTTTGTCCTTATAAATAAAATAAGTGGAGGGGTGTATAATTTCAAAGAGAGAGATTTTGTATTTGAGGATTTTAGGTGGAGCATTCAATTATTTTTAGATCCTTAAGGATCTTTCCTTAGAAGGATCATGACTCATCATCTTCAAAATAGATTCTTGTCTTTTAGTGTCTTTCTCAACAAATGAGAGAGTTAAGATGCTATTGAGACAAATTAAGGTTAATTTTTCAATGGAATAATAGTTATTATTTGATTAAAAAGTGGTTTTGAATTCATTGAAGGGTGGTGATAGCTCATTTATTGATTTTGATTGCATGCTTCTCTTCTCTTCCCCTTTTTCCTATATCTCCCATTTTTTCCCTCATTGTAAAATAAATACTCATTGAGAATCTTGAATATTAGAGATAATTTCATTTGATAAGGCTAGACCCTATCAAATTTTTCAAAAACTACCTCTTGAGGAAATAAGATAATTTTTACCTGTCTCTTTCCTTTGACTAGTGTTTAGTAAGTTTGTGCATGATGGCCTTGTGAAGGAGATTCTTCCATGTCCATTGTCCTTCTTTCTTACCTTTGTAAAGGTGTTTTTAATATATTTTTAGGTCTAAACTTGTGTTCTTTCTACCATTAATGGATGCTTGGTGTGAGTCTTCAAATTCTTCTTTGCTTCCTTGATTTCTTAGTGAACCTAGTTCATGAAGTACTTATGAAATTAACTAGTTTATGAGATTTTGTGAGCCAATATTGTCTTATGATGAATTAGTGTCAATTTGAAGCATATGTGGGTCTCATTTAAATTTTATACATCACATTTTAATTTTTTTATTAACCTTATTCCACCTTTCTAACCCTTTTCCAAGTAAATTCATTACTGTAGGGGATCTACCAAAAGGAAGTTGGCCCTCTCTAGATGTTCAACCTCACCATAGGATAACCACAACTTGAGTTTGTAACCATTTTATGGACTAGTTGGAGAGATCCTAAATAACTCCCTCCATAGATGCAAACTAATATTATAATAGTTTATAGCACAGCTAATGGGACTAATTTCAAAGTGGATTGGTCAAATTTGATGTTGGTTTGATCAATTATAGTAGTTATAGATTTCATGCAATATTATCTAGTGACTCTAAGTAACACTCAATATTCTAGTACATAACAGTAGTTATATTTCATACTAAAGGTGACTACAAGATCAACTTCTATAGGTATTCCTTTTGAATTTGTTGAATTACTTTTAAACTCAATAAAAAGGTTAAGATTTGATAATACATATCCATATAAGTGGATTTTTCCTCCTAAATCAATTTCAAAATCTACCTCTACAAGAAGGTCTTTGTTAGGTCCTTTCAATGCCATGGTAGCCCATAAAGCTTTCCCTTTTGTGGTTTTCAATGGTTAGAGTCCTTTAGGCCTCCATTAGTATGATCCTATTCTAGTAGCATCTCTTAAAATTATCCCTTATTTCACTAGAGACCAATCTACAACCCATTCTAAACACCTTAGAGATATAGTCAATTTTTGTAATACTCATGACATCATTGAAGAAAATGTGGCTATTAGGTTATTTTCCATCTCATTAAAGGGTATTGGATTGGTATATAAACCTTACTATCAACTTTATTACATCATGGAATGAGTTATATGATTCCTTGTGTAAAATATTTGAAGATAAAAGTGACCATTTGTCACTTGCAGAGCAACTAACCACTATTAAGAGGGCTCCTCAAGAGGTTATGCAAGAATTCAATACCAGATTTCAAAATACATGGGATAGGATCCTAGTATTTATTAGGCTTACTCCAAACTTTTCTATCCTTTACTATCTAAAATCTCTAAACAAGGATATTATAGTAATGATTTAGTCTATGGGAGGAAACACACTACCAAACACCTATGAGGTGGCAATTAGAGTAGAGAATTATCTAGTATAAATTAGAAAACTTACACATAGGCCACAAATGCCTTTGTTTCCTAAGATTAAACCACATCCTATCATCATTCCTCCCCTTTATTCTATCTTACCTATTCCAACACTTACTACCAAACCTACACCAAAGAAGGAAAAGGATTCAACTAGTCAACCTAGTGACTCCCAAGAAAATGAGAATTTCCAAGAGCTTAAGATCATGCTTTAATCCTTTACAAATGAATTGGTGAATGTGAAGTGGCATCAAACATAGTTCAATATACCTTATCAAGCTGCATATCAGCCTTAAAAACAATCATATCAAACAAATAGCCCACCCTACAAAGGAAATTTCCAAGGATAAGGCCAAGGATAGGGGCACCCTAACTATGATAGGCAAAACAACTAAAATCCAAATACTACAAGAACTTATCATACTTTGGTCCCCACTTAGAACAATATTTCTTAATAAATTGAGATTATTATACCATAGAATCAATCTTTCAGTCAATCTATTGTCCCAAATGTTGAGTTCAATCAACTTTTCAATGAGCAATGACATCAAGGTGCTAGCTATGGATACAACCAAGCCCTTATGGATCAAAACATAGAAGTACCTATGATGACAAAACTAGAAGATACTTAACAAGGCTAAGGGCCTAGTAAGGGACCAAACTAGTTGGATGCTATAATGGTAAATTATGAGAAAGAAGAATGCTATGCACTCAATCAATAGGCTAGTTCTAGGCAAACATATACTCTAGTGGTATATAATACAAGGTTTAAGAGAAGTAACATGGATGGTATCTAGGAAGTATTTAAAGATCCTCACACTATTACTCCATTGATATCAAATCCAAGTGAACCTACTACTATTCCAAATGTCCCAATGGCTCCAAAGAACTAGAACTAAGGGGCTGCTTTTGTCCCCCAAAACTCACAAGTTTAAAGTATAGTTGTGGCTCCTAAAAATTAAAAAAAAATTGGTGGTTTGGTCATCAATATTGTTGAAAAAATTAATAAATCCAATGTGAGTTTGTTAATGTGGGACATGATTTTCATGCTCGATTAGGCGGATATCCTTTAAGAAGGTTTGTCAAATATCAATGTTTCAAACAAACCACCAAGTAAGGAGAATGTGGTTCTCACCAATGTAACCGAAGAACCTAATGAAGGTAAATCAAATAAAGTGTTCAAACCTACTCCTTTCTATATTTATATAATCATTGGTGACTCCTTATTACATAACTACATGGTAGGTAATGGAGCAAGTACTTTAGTGATTCTAAAGTTAATAGCAAACCAACTTTGTTTAAAATATGAACCCAAATCTAAGGGATTTTTATAACTTGATGGGTTTTCCACCAATCCAAATAGAATAATTAAATGTCTAAACCTAACCTTGCATGCTTATCCTAGTGTTTCAATAGCTTAAGATGTGCTGATCCTAGATGTGCCTCCTCATTTTGATTTATGCTTATATAGAGACTTCACAAAAAAATTAGGGGCTATCTAGTAATAGATTGGTCCTACATGTATTTTAGGACAAGGTATGGGACCAAGGTATCCACAAAAGTTGATCCTATTACATAATTTCACATAGAGCCTTATGGTCCATATAACTCAAACAACAATTATACCATCCTAGATGAAGATGGACACCTTATTGGTCAAGAACTAAACACTCATCATAAGGAGACACCTAATATGTTATAAGATGAGTTATGGAGTGAAAATTTGTTAATTGACCCTTTTTAAGGTGTTGAATAAAGAGACATGAGAGTCTACTACTTACATGAGGAGATTGAGTCCATGTCATCCCTCGCTAGGCCTCAAAAATATTCTAATGGTTTATAGAATTTGTTATTTGATGGCTCAAATAGAAAGAATAGGGTAGGTGTAGGTGAAATGGTAATGTCTCCCTCCAATGATAATTATTTTTATTCTTATAGGTTTTAATTCAGTTATTCTTGCAATGCAACTGAATATGAGGGCCTTATCCATGGCCTTCAGTGGGCTAGTAAAAGTGGAATCAAGTAGTTAAAAGTGTATGGGGATAGTGACCTGATAATGCACTAGGTTAGAGGCCAAAACATCACAAATAATTCCTTAATGAGATCTTACAAGTAGAGAGTGTGGGAAATTCTTGAATATTTTGAAGCCTTCAACATCCAAATAATTCCAAAAAACTAAAACTAGCATGTTGATAAGTTAGCAGCTATGGGAGCTCAATTTAACCTCCCAAACTAAATAAAAAAGTCCAAAGTGCAACCATATGTTAAAAGTGGTAATAATTACATCAATGCCATACAATTAATCTCATTGGTAGGTCTTTGAGAGAGGTAAGTAGATTTCTTGTTTCTTATAGTAGGAAGCAAAGTTCTCCTTAATGAACCAAGAAAAATTCCAACATCAATATTAAGATCAAATTGTTAAGCTGAGGTTTAAAAAAATTCCTAAATGGATGTCACCATTGAAGGTTTTTTCCATGATGGAGATCATATAAGGAGAGACAAGGTAGTGATGTAAACTGATGAAGGGAACTATAGAAGAGTCCTTATCTTTAAAGACAAGATCCTCAAGCTTAAAAAGGTAAGAACTATGGCTGAAAGGCATGCTTTCATTAAACTTTGTAGAGAATATGTAGACAACTTTGCTTGGGAATATAATGACCTAAGAGGTTTTGATCCTAAACTAGCCCAACACACTATAGAATTGGAGGCTAATGCCAATCTTATTAGGCAAAATCAAAGGCCTATCAACCCTAAAATTTAAGAGCTTATGAAGAAAGAATTGACTAAATTGATTGAATCCAAGATCATCTTTCCCATCAAGCACTACTCATGGGTAGCCAACCTAGTACCTATAAGGAAAAGGAATGGGGAGACCAGGGTGTGTGTTGACTTCAAGGACCTGAATAAAGTATCTTTAAAAGATCATTACCCTTTAACATCCATGGATCAACTCCTTTAAATGGTTACTAGTTCAAAACATTTCTCTCTTTTAAATGGATAATCAGGATACAAACGGGTGTTGATAAGAGAAGAAGATCAATACAAGACTACCTTCACCACAAAGTGGGCCACATATGATTATTATAATATGAAATTCATCTTTTCAAATGCTCAAGTAAATTTTCAAAGATCCATAAACATGGATTTTTAGGGATTGCTAAATTAGATGGTACTTTTCTACTTGGATGACATCACAATTTTATTTAAGAAGGCTAGTGAGAACTTTGATCACCTAAGATTGATCTTATAGAGATGCAAAGAATAGATTATCTCATTGATTCCAAGGAAATGTGTATTTTATATCCATGAAGGTAAACTCTTGGGACATATTATCTCAAATCAGGGATTAGCTATTGATCCTAATATAATAAGTTCCATCATGGCATTATCCTTACCCAAGCACAAGAAGGGATTCTAGAGCTTCCTTGGGAAAATAAACATTGTGAGAAGGTTTATACCTAGTTTTACAAACTTGGTCAAACCCATCACTAACATGATAAATAATAACCAAGTTTTCACTTGGTCAAATGAAGGAAAATCAACATTTGAGGCTATCAAGCAAGCCATTACCCAAGCACCCTCGTTCATGAATCCTAGCTTTTCAAGGGATTTCATATTGTATACATTTTCCAATGTTGATAATATATCACCTATGTCAATGTAGAGGAATGATGAAGGAATGGAGCATCCAATTGCATTTTTTAGTCAAAGAATTGAAGGATATGAGGTAAGGTAAACTTTTGTAGAAAAGTAAGTTCTTGTAGCTTTGAGAATCCTAAAAAAGTTTAGAAGAATACTATCCAATAGTAGGTTTTATCTTATAGTGTCTCATCCTAGGGTGAGGGACTTCTTACTTAACAAAGACTTTAATGATAAGAGGGTTGGTTAGATTAACAAGGTTATGGAGTATGACATGGAGATTAAGGTCACTAAACTAGTGAGAGTAAAAGGCTTATGTGAGTATATGTTAGATGAGCTTCATGAAGATAAAAAGGTTGTCTTGGTGACATAATACAACTCACAAATAGGTTCAACTCTACCTCACACTTGTTAGCTTCAATAAATGCAACATTTATTTCTAACAAGTGAGTTCCCTCAAATTATGGATAGGGCAAAGAGAAGGTATTTTTTACTTTAGTCCATACCATATGCATTGGTTAATGGGATTTTATTCAGAAAGGACCTCAATGGAGTGATTTTAAGGTGCATAGATGATGACCATGTGTCAATTAATTTAGATTAATTCCATAATGGACTTGTAGGGGGCCATTTTTCTCTAAGAACTATAGTATCAAAAGTGATGAGAGATGGTTATTATTGGCCTAGCTACTTTAAGGATGCATATGCATGGGTTAGAATGTGCCAAAAGTGTGCCCTCTTTATAGGAAAATAAATATTGGTAACCCTTCCTCTCAACCCAATTCAGGTGGAATAGCCCTTCATGTAGTGATGTTTAAAATTCATAAGAATGATCAATCCACCTTCTAGTGGAGGACACAAAAGGGTACTCACTACTACTAAGTACTTCACTAGGTGGGTGGAATAAATTACCCTAAAAGAATATAATGAGATATTAGTGTTGGAATTTTATGATAACATATTGATTAGGTTTAGTGGACCAACCACAATAATTTTAGATAATGCTTTAGCATTTGTTGGCATGAGGAAAAGTGAATGTGAACTTCAACTAGGCATCTACCTTAATACATCCTCTAATTACTACCCCCAATGAAATAGACTGGTAGAGTCCACAAATAAGACCTTGATAAGGATTATCAAGAGGAATATGAAAGAGAATAAGAGATTATGACACATAAAGATAAGGGCAACCTTATGGGATGAAAGCATGACTCCCAAAATTGCCATTGGTAACTCACCAAAAACCTTTGTATATGGGATGGAAGTCAAATTTCCCATCTCTCTAGAGTTATCTGCCTTAGAGTTAGCCCATAAGCTTGAGTTGATAAAGAGTGAACCTATGAGCGTGTGGATGGTAGAGCTCATAGATCTTGAAGAAACTAGGGACCTTGCAATGAAGATGCTAGAGTCAAATTAAGCTCAAGTCAATAAAGCCTTTGACAAGAAAGCCATAATAATGGAATTAAAATAAGGGGATCTAGTCCTCATGTGGGATCCAAATAAGGCCAAGCTAGGTAATCATACTAATCTTTAAAACTTGTGGAGTGGCCCTTACTTAATCCACATATATAAATAACATAAGGCTTTTTAGCTTTCCTAGCTAGATGGAGAGGTATTACCCATCCCTATCAATAGAATTCATTTAAACCCTTTCTATTAAAAGAGTTTTCAACCATTATATATATTAGAGTATTTTTTTGATGTTTTCCTCTAAGTTCCTTGTGCACATTTATTTTTAGTTGTATGTTTCCCTTCCCTAAGTGCCTTGGGCACATTATTAGTTTTATTTCTTGTGGTCCTTGTTGCTTCAAGAGGTAAATTTATAGAAAGGGATAGCCTTGTATTATTTTCATGATCAGTTGGGAGGAAAGACTTGAGACTCCATGCCTAATGGATAAGATAAGGCTACTAATCTCTTACATATCAAGCATGTAATCTTAGGATATCACCAAAAACGTTGGTCAATTTTGGCCTACATACAAAATTTTACCTAGATGGATCAGTATTCTAAAAGTCCTGGTGTGAAGTGAAAAGCCTAAGTTGAGTTTCTTTTTATTGAGTGATCTAATGGTTAAAGGAGAAAATAGTCTTCATGAAATATCATGTCATTTTAAAGATTTTAAAACACTTTAAGTAAGATTAAAGTATGAATTTGGTGATTCTAAGGGACCAGACCATTATACCATGCCATGTAGGAATGAACATATCATTTTGGTTGTGCATTTAATAAATGTGATTAAGATACCTATAAATGCCAAAGGATTACATAGAGATTATGTATTTTGTGCTAAGATCATTTCCTACAAATTTAGTATCTTGATGAGTTTTCTCTCTCAAGATATAAGCCTTCAAATTTGAATTAGTATAGTGGGATGTGTGTGGGGACATCAAATTAAAACCATGAGAAGTAGCCATTTGAAATCAAATATTTTAAAGGATCCTAAGGTAAAATATAGGGTTACTAAGTGTCAAAATATTTCTTGGTCAAATATAATATCAATGACACATAGGTGATATCTCGGGTCAATTGGACCAAATAGATCTACAATACATGTTTAATCACATAATCAAAGATTAATGGTGAGCACAAGGTCCACAAGTTAAATGATATTGATATTGAACATGGGGATAATGAGTATTATGAACATAGTGATTAAAGGATCAACAATACACATTTGATTAAGTAAATCAAAGATTGATGGAACATGTTCAACCATGCAAAGGAGATCGAAAATGTGAACTGGGTAAAAAAGTCAATAAGCTAGATTGTATACAAGGCCACCATATGGTATAAGAGCAACATATTGATGGATATATAATAAAAATATCCATATATTAAATGCACGGCTGTCAAATGTCATTATTTGGGAAGCTTGAATCAAAAAATTGTTGAAGCAAATTCAATCAAGTCCTAGGAGGCACAAGATGGTGACACATGTTAGAAGTATTAGTAGTCATATTTTTAAATATGATAAAGAGTGTGGAAAGGATGACACATAGGTATACATGTTGTATCAAAGGATTTTGTGGACCCAAATAGGTAAATGCATAGAGTATAGATCCAAATATGATCCAGGTTAAACTAGGACAAATAATTCAGGGACAAAAGCCACCACTTTAGCTCAATTTTGACCTCTGGTTTAAAGATTCATGGCCTGCATGACATATTTTCTAAGGTTTCAATATAATTTCATGACTATGTTCATTATTATTTGAATGGAATCCATGTGTGTAATGAGTTCTTGGCTTCCATAATGTTCAGGAAAAAAATAGGTTTATTGAGACCAAATAAAGATCAAGAATGGAGTCAAGCATCCTGATGGACTTTTCATTGAGCTCATGACTGTATGAAAACCAATAAATGGGATTGGTTTTCATATATAGAAAACCTATGTTTAGGTTTGGAATATGGGTATGTTTGTGATTATGAAATAAGTGTCTAATATTTTGACATAGTCATATCCTCAACAAACAGGTACCTATAGCCACTTAAAGTAGACATAGTCATGGCTCTGTCAGGTCCATAGATATGAATATTTTATCCCTTATAAATAAAACAAGTAGAGGGGTGTATAATTTCAAAGAGAAATATTTGGTGGTTGAGGATTATATGTGCAACATTCAATTATTTTTAGAGCCTTATGGATCTTTCCTCAATTGAAGGATCATGACTCATCATCTTCAAAATAGATTATTATCTTTTAGTGTATTTATCAGCCAATGAGAGGGTTTGAAGACTATTAGGACAAATAAAGGTTAATTTTTTGATGGAGAACTAGTCTTGATTTTATATGAAAGTGGTTGAGAATTCATTGAAGGGTGGTGGTAGATCATTTATTGATTCTGATTGTGTGATTCTCCTATCTCTTTCCCTTTCTTTGATATCTCCCATTTTCTTCCCCATTGTAAAATATATACTCATTGAGACTCTTGAATATCAGACAGACACTCATTTGATAAAGCTAGACCGTATAAAAATTTACAAGAACTACCTCTTGAGGTAATAAGATAATTTTTAATTATCTCTTGCCTTTGACTAGTGTTTTTAAAGGTGTTTTCAAGTTGTTTTCATGTTTTGACTTGTGTTTCTTTTTTTTCCCATTAATGGATTCTTGGTGTGAGTCTTAGAATTCCTCCTTACTTCTTTGATTACTTGGTGATCCTAGTTCATGAAATAATTATGTAATTAACTAGTTTTTGAGATTATGTGAGCCAATATTGTCTTATGATGAATTAGTGTTAGTTTCAAGCATATGTGGATCTCATTTAAATTTGGTGCATCACCTTTTTATCTTTATTAGTAACCATATTCCCTCTTTCTAAGACTTTTCCAAGCAAATTCATTAGTCTATGTGATCTACTAAGAGTAAGCTAAACTTCTCTGCAGGTTCAACCTCACCATAGGATACCCATAGCTTGAGGTTGTTCCTATTTTGTGTCTTAGTTTAAAAGAGCCTAATAAATCCATCCATGGGTGAAAATTAATGTTAAAATAGCTACCTACTAATTTCATTATATAAAATAATTTAAAAAACTTTGGTTTACTTGCCTAGATTAGGGAATTCATGCCTTATATAAAGCCAAATAGTTTTAAATTTCATAAAATATTATTATATCCTATCACTATAGGAAAGTTGATTTTTAAATGTTGTAGAGGTGAAATCATAATTTTAACTTCTCACAAAAATAAATTAATAAAAAATGAGGACATGTATCTAAGGAGAAAGTTACATAAATATAATTCACATAAAATATTATGTTGCTCGGGGTATGAGCCTAGTATGCATATATGAATTATTTATCATCTTTTAAGTAATGAGGTAACCCACATGAAATTATAAAAAACTACCATATATATAAAATTTATTTTATAAATAGGTCATACCAAGAGGTAGGTCTTTTACAAGCAAAAACCTTCTCTCCTAGTTCACATGCAGTTAGCAATATGGATTATGTCTTTTCATTTTGTTTCCTCTCTTCCTCAAGATCTACCTTTAAATTTTTATGTTATACCATAACCTCCCTAAATTTTTGACATGTTATCTCTAAAATATCCATGATGACATTATAAGACAACTGGGTTTTCACACCATGGTATACTTGTTTTATAGGTGCTAGTGTCTTTCATTTCAACTAATCTATTTCATTGTTTTTACTACGGAAATAGTTTTTAGTTTATTCTAACTCCTATTGTAAATACAAAATAAATTCTTCCTAACCTTTTAATTTTACTTAAGGAATGTTATTTCCTCAATTTTTTATCTCATGGATGCTTCTACTCTTGAAAAGGTCATGGATTATTGCATCTGCTCTTCTTCATTGTGACTAGAAAGTTTCTCATCTTCTTCTAAAATTGGATATTTTCATTTTTTTAATAGTGTATTATATGAATAGGGTTGGGAGATATATTTTATTTCTTCTTTATATGTAATATCCTTTGTCATAGATGCAAGCTCATAGATACCTATGGATAGCTCATACATAACCCTTTATTTTGAAATCTCCTCCAAGTATTCCAAAGCTTCAATATATTAATCATAATTTATGCTTCTAAGGATTTATGAAACACATTGTATTTTATCAAGATCATCCTCTTTAGAAAGGATGTCTTCTTCTTTGTGACAAAGTTTTTGATGGTGACTCAGGTAGATTCTTTTTCCTTCTTACACTTATTCTCAAGACCTTAGGACTAGAGATATTTATAGATTCATATTCATCATATTATATCTTAATTATAGGTACATTTGTATTAGTAGGATCTAGAGATTCCTCAAAGGTAGATTTAGAATTCTTTTTTCTCTACTTTCTCTTCTTCATTGGTTCTAAAGATGGCTCCTCACTTGTGATTTATATTCTTAAGATAGATCCTGGTATCAGCTAAGAATACAATGGTATTATATTTACTTGGGTCTTTGTATTAAACTTATATTGAAAAAATATTTCCCATTTAACCTCTCCATATGCCTTATTTAATAAATGGTGTTGGCATACCAATAGTATTAACCCATGGTGTCTAAAATATGCTACTCTTGGAACATTTCTATATTCTATGACTTGGATGTTACCATAAACAAAGTAATAAACAAAGTAATTCATGTATATATTCCAATTAGGTTTATCATATCTGTGTCTGAGATGATTCATATTTACATGGAATCTCCTCTTAATGAGACATATTTTCCATCACATGTGAAAAACTTGATGACCCAATAGGATATAATCTTCCAATGTTATTAAAGTCTCTCTCTCTCTCTCTCTCTCTCTCTCTCTCTCTCTCTCTCTCTCTCTCTCTCTCTCTCTCTCTCTCTCTCTCTCTCTCTCTCTCTCTCTCTCTCTGACACACACACACACACACACACATAATGACCCCTTATGGACTAATTAACAACTTGGTAATGATCTCCCCTTCCTAATGAAATATTTAAGTTAGTTCTTTAAATGAAGATTTACTTGATATTTTCATTCATGTCTCAAGAATCTCAAATAGTTGGCTGATGATAGAGTCACTGAATGGAATCTAAGTTAATTTTAGCTTGGAATGATTCCATTTTAAGTTTGTGATATAATATAATACTATTTTTCATCATATCCATGAAATTTCTTGATAAAATTTAACCAGAATACTTTTTTAAAAACCCTAGTTACAAATTCATCCTATATTAGAAACTTTATTAATTCAAGCTTAGATTTATTTTTCTACCCCATCTGTAAAGTGTGTTAAATATCCTAAAGTCTATGTAAAATTCTTGGTATAAAATAGAGAGTGTGATTATCAAGAATAGAGAAAATAATTATCTTGAGAACTAGAGTAAAGAGCAATTTTGAAAATTCTATATTGTTTTCCTAGTTCTTGAAATATTCTAGAGTTGATTTAGTTATGATATTATACATCTTTAGGAAATGGAAATGATTATTGGGGCATGTGGAAATATTTTAGGTGACTCAAATATATGTTATCTTTCCTTCCTCATGTTAACTCTATTTTCATTCTTTTCTTTATTTCCATTATGACCCATTCTTTATGCCACAAGTGGTCCTTATCATGATGATCCTTGAAAGTTCCTTTTCTTATGAATACCTTTGAGTGTATCATCATGTTTACATCATTTTATTATAATTATGTGTTTTATTTTTAAAAATATGTTTTAGCGGTATGTCATTTTACTTCACTTTGAAAAAACCCCTTTCAAAGACCCTTTTTTTAGGAGATCCCATTTTTTACATGTCTTTAATTTGAAGAAACATTTTTTAAAAGTGGATATTAAATGACACTTTAAAACTCAAAATTAATCCTATTCATATAAAAATGAAGTATAAATACCTTAAATTACCTATGGTTGTCCTTGTTCCTTATTTTTCCACATGTCCTATGATGAGAAACACATATAATTCAATTTAGAGTACTATACAAGTAAATTAGGAGTATTGTTTTATTGTTTTGTCCTGTGAAAAAGCTTCCATTTGCTGGTTTTCAACTTTTTCACCCTTTTTTCTTTTCTTTTTTTAAATTTTTTTACATCTTTTTTTTTTTTTTTTTTACCTTTTTTAGGGGAAGAAGATTTCCATTTACTAATTTTCAATAATATTCCTTTATTAGACTCAAAATATAATCCTTTGGTTTGTTATAACCCTACTATTGATGCACTTTCAATGTTATATGTGACTTTATAATTTGCATGTTGCTTGATTATAGCTAACACACTATTTGGTTATTGTAGATTTTGTGTTGATTCAAATGTTATTTTAATTTAGATGTTATATTTTGCTATCATGATTATCAATTATGACTAGGTTTTTACTGTAATAAATGATAATGTTTAACTCATTTATGTCAAGATGAATATTCTATTCATATCAAATTTCATTATTATTCTATATTTATGCTTGAATAGATGTTTTTGATGTTCCATTTGGTGATCATAGAAACACACTAATGAGTTAGGATTGGTGGTGGATTTTGACTACTAGGATAATAATGAGAGGTTGACAAGTATTCAAATATGATCTTGATAGGTAAAAAGTAATATGATATATAATTTAATGATAATGGTCATATTTATATTTTATTGTTCTTGATCTATGTTAGTCTTTAGTCTCAATTTTTATTTTGTCCTCTATTATGATTTTTTGGCCTCATGTAGGATTTAGTCTTGCATGTAGTCTTTATTTATGGTAGTTATATGTTGATCATTTTCTTTGGTCCTTTGTTTGATCTTCTTGGTGATCACATTGGTTGGTTGTTTTAGTCCTTATTTTATTATGATCTTGGTTCCATAACTTGTGTGGGCTTACAAGTTTAATTGGGACCCTTGTGGAACTTAACCTATCCATTTTTTATGTGACCTCCTTATGGTGGAATGATTTTATAATATCATTTATTGGGTCATTGGACCATGTATTGGTTAACTCATTGGTGGTCACGATGCTTTTTGGGACCTCCATATATGGGCTAGATTTAGAGCTATACATAATGATGTGGTTTCACTTGGGGGTTCATTTATTTTATCATTTTGTACAATGATGGATCACTTATCTATATTCCTTCATCAAGTTTTTTTTGAATCATGGTACTTTCTCTTGGGTTTTTCATCTTGGCTCACCCCATCTTAAGAGAATTGTCATTTTTTGGAGTTTGAGGGGGAGATACTAATGTTGGAATCACAATCAATAAGAGGAAAGGTAAATAAATGTACCAAAAACTTTCCTTAAATTATATCTAATAATTTATGAACTATGAAAGCAACATTGAGATCTAGCAATGCATACATAACCATTCACATGAGCATAACACAAGAAAACACACATATGAGTGGGAAACTCTCAAGCAAAATAAAACTCACTATGATCTATATAAATGGACTATAGTCCTATAAAACAAAATACCAAATTATTTTGAGCACTAAATCAACTTGGAGTACCAATCTCAATGAATTCAATTACCCACTTAACTAGACTTTAACAAGCACCTAATTACAAGGAAGTACCAACTCCCTAAGTTACTCAACACCAACTCAACCACCTCATGAATTTTTATCATCACACCTTTACTCTACTATTATGATCTCATTTCAAGACCTCTTTTGCTCATTCATGAAATATTTTATTCTATTATGCTTCATACATAAAATAGGCTTAAAATGTCTTGTATATATACTATACTCATGGTTACACACCACTTGTGATCATAAGAATCAAAGAAGGGAGGATAGTAACATGTTAGTTCAAGTTATAAAAATTAAATAAACACACTAACACTTGTACTCCAATCCTAGATCTTAGGGGTGAGCTTAGTTAACAAAAGACAACAAATCATTTACCTTCTTTGGGAGCTTCAAATGCATTATTAAATCACTTGCTCAGTTTGTGCTCAAAAAATCTTTGGAAAATGAATTTTATTAGCTCCTTATCTCCTTATCACTATTGTGGATTTATGTGGCTTATGCTTGGTTCAAGATTTTGGCATTAAAACACTACAGATATAAATCTCATGTAGCAAAACCTGAATTATAACTCTACAATTTCTAGGCTTAAAATTCAATAGGAAAGGGATTATATTTATAGGCTTAGGAACTAACCCCAACCCAAGGTGAGTCAAGGATTAGTTTAAACATGGAATGGGTTAACACCTATCCTAGGTGAGCTAAATATAACCCTAGTAGAGTTAAAAGGTGTCAATTACTCATGATTTGTAATGAATAGGCATGGGTCTTCAAAATGAGATATGTTAGGATATTTCCAAAGGGCTTGATAATTCAAAAAAGGTAATCATGAAAGGTTAGGATATTTCATATTTTTGTATTTTATTTTTTATTTATTCATTAATTACATATGGATAATTCAAATAGGCATTTAATTTGGTTTAACTTGTTAATTAATTATGATTACCCATTTAGCTCTTTCAAGATTTGATTTTTAATCATGTGCCCCATTTAATAGGTCCATAGGCCAAAATAATTATTGTGATACCACAAGGTGATTATGGATGAATCTACGAGAGGTTGTGATTGCATACAATAGTATACCCCAATTAGGGATACCTCAATGAGATTCTAAACTTTGATGAATGATGCACAAGCAAGTTTGGGATGTTTAGTGATTCTTAGGCTTAATTTTCAATGGTTGGTAGGAATTAATCTAAAGTTTTATCGAAGGATAGTTGTGGCTAGTTTTAGGTGTCTATAGTTTGTCCTTGTTTGGGAAGGAATTGCAAGTTATAGGCATAATAATGTATTTTTAAAGAATGAAAAATGTCTTGTATGCATATGAATTCAATGAAAATGGATGAACTACAGGTGCCCCATTGAGGGAACAGTTGGTAAAGGGGTCAATAATCAGTCCCTCAAAAGGAAGAAACAATTAGACCAAAATGATGAAATGGGTAGAAGGGACTGATTTGCCCATAGGTGGTTATAATCAGTGGCATATGGAACTACCTTGATTGGGAAAACAAACAAGATGGTTTTCCCACAGATAGTTATAATCATCAACATAGGTGAAGAAAAAAGGTAATGATTTTCCCAAATGTGGTTATAATCATTAAAAAAGGCTTAAGGTAATAAGAGACTGATTTTCCCAAAGGTAGTTACAATTAGTAAAAGGGAAAATAATGGTTTGCCCATAGGTAGTTAGAATCATTGGTAAGATTAAAAATTCCTTGGTTAGGTGGATAAATATAATGGTTTTCCCAAATGCACTTATAATAATTATCACAATGAAAACATGCCCCAGTTGGGTAGAATAAAGATAATGAGTTACCCAAATGTAGTTATAATCATTAACCTTCAAATAGATGGAAACACAATGATTTTTCCAAAGGTAGTTAGAATCATTGAGAATGCAAGTGGGATGGTGTACAATTATTTACCTAGAGGATATTATAATCATTGTACCCTAATTATGGAAAATATGATGGCATAAAGGAGACAAATGAATTTAGGAAACATGCTAGTAAGAAGATGCTCGTATGAACTAGTAAGGGGAAAATTATTTCATTATTTAATTACTCTTTATAGGATATAATTTGGATTAGATCAAGAATTGTTTGGTACCAAGGAGATATCATTGCCTCATTTCTATGTAGACTCCTAGATATAATTTTTTTTTAGTTTGTGATGGTAGTCATCATGATATAACCCCATGATAACTTGGCCAAAAAGTGCAAATCGACTGACACGTGATCTAATACTCAATTGAAAATAATACACCAATGATATAAACCATGATGATAATGTTGACATATGAATATGGATAGACTCAAGAATAATGTGCAAGGAATTACCCAATGAACACATATAGACTGAGTTAAGGCATAATACTAAATGCAAACAAATAAGAAAGCAAACAAACAAATAAATAAGTAAACACATAGAAAGCTTGAAAGAAAAAGTAAGATAAAGCTCCTTGAAAATAGATTTTCACTAGTAGGGTAGATTGAGGATGACTAAATAGGCATAGATAGGACAAATGAAATAATTGAATGTGTTTGGAATTTTGAGGTACCTAAACTTTTTAGATATTGACAAGATACCACTCATAAATTGGTGAGAACATTGGCTTAGGTTGATCGTAAAATGGTGAGAACATATGAAAAAAAGGGACTAAGTGAAACTCAACGTGAATTGAGAATGACCTAAATAGTCCCATTAGGACCTCAAGTAATAGTAATTCTACCAACATAAAAGGTAATGAAAATCAACTAGTCACAACAAGTTCTTAAAATTAAGGAAAATGAAAATAGTAATGACAAGGTGATACGGTAATGCATGGTAAAGGTGTTGTTCCTAATTTGACCATAGGTAGTTATAATTAGGAAATAATGGCATAGATCTATGTTACTAATTTTCCCATAGGTGGTTATAATTAGTATCACAAGGTGAAACACTGATCTACCCATAGGCAATTATAAGTAGTGGCACAATCAAATGTAAATAAAAGATAACTTGTTAGATCCACTATCACACTACTTTCATAAATTATCATTTAAATATAGAATCATCAAACTTTTGAAACTATATTGAAATCCCCTCATGAAAGGTGTGAGAAGAACAAAAGAACCAAGATCAAAAGGGGTAGGCAGGGTGGCTAAAAATAGGCTTTGGTCTAATAAAGATGGCATGGTAGGATAACATATGGTATAAAATTTTTTAGGATGATGATGGGATGACAATTAGATAAAATTTTAATAGGTTTGCCCCCAAATGATAAGGTGAGGTAAATGGTAGGGTAGGAAATAATGACAAGAGGAATGGTAAATGAAAATGGTAAGGTAAATGTTTTTTTAGGTAAAATGGCAAATGGCAAGGTAAATGTTTTTGGCTAAGGTTAATGTTTTTATTATTCTTGATGATATATAGATGCATGTCTTGATCAACATGTGATATAGAAAAAATAATCAATCATGTAAATTGATAGCCCACACCTCTTCTGAATAGATACTCTATTAATAACCTATTACAGATTTGAACGCCAAGAATGTTGTTGTGATATTCAATGGTTGTTGATTTTGTTTCCTTTAAACATTGAGACAAGATTTATTTGTAGCCTCTGTAAATGAATGTGTGGATAGGGATGGTAAAAATGGTTAATTGTTAGATTATAGGCTTGATTTGGAAATGTAAAGGTGGATGATAATGTAATATATAGTGGTTTGGAAATAAATGAAGATGAAATTTTTATAAGCACACAAAATGTTGTTGATTCTAGATTAGACATAACTTTGGTTGTGGTAGGACTGAAGACTTTTGAATATCTCTCGATAGGACCATCATATTATTCTATTGTTTGGGCCTAAGAGTATTTACCATCTCATTAAACTATATATTGGAAGCTATATTGATTTAATCTTTGATAATGTCTTCATTAAGTAGTGAAGAACTTTTATGCTAAGCTATTGGCACCTTAATGAGGTTTTCACTAATGAAGTTGTATTTATAGTCCCATAGTGCCTCTGAGAAGGTTTCACTAAGGAATGTTGAATTTTGACTTTGATTGTATTCAAAGGCCACAAATAAGGTTTCACTATAAGATGTTGAGTCTAGACATTGATTGTCCCTAAATGCCTTTAAAGGTTTCACTATGAGATTATTCTTCTTCTACATGACTTTGATCTTGGCCTCCATAATTTTTTTCAACTGATATGTCACCATGGATGTAGTTTAACAAGTTTTAGTCCCAATTGACACTCACAGGAGTTATAATGTCAATATAATGTCTAGGTTGGTTGGTGATAATGGCATGTGGAATGGTAATGGAATGGGAAGAGGTAGCACAATCCTCATATAAAATACTAGGAGAATTTGTGTCAAAGCTGAAGTAATCATCCTCAAAAAAATATAGAAGGATCAAAAATTTAATTTACAAGGCATGTGTAACCAACATTGTAACAACCATGAATGTATTTTGATTTAGAAGCTGATTTAGACTCAAAAGACTTTGAATCCATTATTGAGACTAACATTGATTTTGCTTCTAATGCTATATCTGATAATAGTTTAAGAATTAAACCTAACTTAAATGTTGATTATTCATCTAGTGTGGCTATTACTACAATGATGTCTTATTAAATGTTTGGTATTGGAAAAGTAATGACCTATAATGGCATGATGGGCTCTGTAAAGATTAGTTTTTCAAAGTGAGAATCCTCAATGATAGGAAAAAGGTCAAGATAAAACTCTTCAAAGAATAAATTTTCAAGGGAAGGCTCTTTAAAAATAGGCATATTATCAATATAATGATTTGCCTAAAGGTAGTTATAATAATCAAGAAGTGACTTAATAAAGATTGGCTTGTCAAAGTGAGATTCCTTGACAATGGGTAAAGGATCAAAAGGTGATTCATCATATGTTGACTCATCACAAATGAGTGTTTCATCAAAAAAATCTTAGATTGGTTGGTTCTCTTGGCTTTGGTTTGCAATCAATTGTAAAATACTAGTTTTGAACATATCTTGGTCTTCAAATGATTGGCTTGGTTGAAGAGGTTTTGATTGGCTTGGTTTTAACTGGATGATTGGTAGGGGTTTTCTAAAGTGGGAAATATATGGAAATAGACTAATAATCTCCATTGATTGGATAATTATAGTCTTTATAAATTATTTTTATGGCTTAGGATAGTAACTATGAGCCGTCAAGTTATGATTGGATAACCTTATTGGGATAACAAGTTACTATACATGGAATGGCCTGAAATGGTAATGATAGGGCATTATAGAGCTTGGTTTTTTGCACAATCCAAAGGATGAGGTCTTAGTATAGAAATGGTAGGGAATTATGGAGTTTGATTATTTGCTCAAGCCAAAGGTTGAGGTCCTAGTATTAAAATGATAGGCCATTATGGAGTTTGAATATTCACATAAGCTAAAAGATGAGGTCCTGGTATAAAAATGATAGGGAATTATAGATCTTGGCTGCTCATAGAAGACAAAGGATGATGTCTTGGTATATAAATGGTAGGGCATTGTGGATATTGATTATTTTCACAAACCAAAGGATGAGGTCCTAGTATATAAATGGTAGGGCATTATGGAGCTTGGTTTCTAATATAAGCCAAAGGATGAGGTCCTGGTATAAAAATGATAGGGAATTATGGAGCTTGATTTCTCTCACAAGCTAAAGGATGAGGTCCTAATATGGTAATGGTAGGGCATTATAAAGCTTGGTTACTGATAAAAGCTAAAGGATGAGGGCCTAGTATAGAAAAGGTAGTCCTTGGATGTTGTGGAGCTTAGTGGCTCATCTAGTCTGAAGGAGGGTTAATATTATAGGTGGAGGATCAGATGTCATGATATATGAGATGACAATCAGTATAAATCAACTAGACCAAATAATGTACCATTGAACATAGTGTTTAGATTTGTTCCCCAGATTGATGATTTGAAGGAGGATATGGATCCATCTCATAAACCACTTCTTCACCATAGGGGTCTCAAATAAAGTCAATTTGTGCAACCATTATATCATAACTTATATCATACATGACTCCATCATAAGTGTAGTGAAACATATCCACAACAATTATAAATGTTCTTCAAAAAAGCCTAGAGTTATATAAACTCTAAAAATTAATGTCCAAAGGACCTAATTCAAACTTGGTCTAACATGGTCGAAAGTTGGAGCTATATCTCCAACATGGTCTATGCTAAAACTTGGTATAAAATAGTCTAATGTCAAATGTGTAACCTCAAATGTCTCACACAAATGGTCAAGTGGCTGAATAAAAACCAAAATGACAAACTCTAGGTCTAAAGTGTTCCAAACAAGTCTAATATAAGAAAATAAAAGTTGCTAGGTCTTTTGTATAAACACAGTGTCAAAATCTAGGCTAAAAATATGCATGCATTAGGACTTTTGGAAAAACAAATACAAAAGATAAACTTTAAATAAAGGGGTATGATTTAATCTAACAAATCTAAAATACTTTGTCATAGACTAGGCATTTGATTTTAGACATGAATTTGATCAATTGGTATAAGGCATGAAACAAAAGGCACTTGGAGATAGATTATTTTCTCCAAAATAAATTCACAAACAATAGTTTTCAAATTGTGTAAAGAATTAACCTAAGTTACATAACATAAAAGAGAAAGATCGATGTCTAGGCCCAAATTAGACAAGGCATAAATAGAAATTAATCAATGTTTGAATTTGAACTCTTCAAGGTTAATTAAAATCTCAACTTAGGAAACTAGGCTTTTTTTATCAAACAATAAGCTAGACAAAGGTGAATGGCATAATGAAACTAGAAAAAGATCCAAAAGGCACACATGGATTAGTTTCAAATTGTAAACTTGGAAACAAGACCAACAAGTCTAAGAAATTATTTGAGCATCATAATAATGTTATCATACTATAAATATGTAATTAATGGATTGTCTCAAGACTCCAAGGCATAAAAACTTGAAATGGATTGGGCAATGTAACATTACCCTTTCCAATCAAGTGACACACACATAAAGATTTGTCAAAAGAAAAAGGCAAAGGAATGTGATAAAAATGGTCAACATAATTCCTCCTCAAATAATGGAACGATTTATAAGGCAAGACTCATTATGACATGGCATAACAAACAAAATAGATAGTTTAGGCTCAAAAACCATGCAATAAAGGATAAAATGACACAAACACCTAAATGTAATGTCCTAGATCCTAAAACTGTCAAGGTTGCATAGTACTATCAAATTCCATCTATATGCATTATCTTGAGAGGATTTTAAGTGTTAATCCAAAAGCAATATCACATGAATATTTAATTTTATTACACCCCCTATCTCAAGATATTTTATTGTGACATGGAACTTCAGGCTACTTTCCCTGCATCAAAAGTATGTCCATGACAAGTGGGGTTGTTCTAGAACTATAAGTTCCATGCATCTAGATGGTCCCAAATGTGGTTAACACTAGAGATGCCTCAAATCAAGTAATTTCATAAAGGATAACTTACTATGAAAGGGTATATTCCTTTTCATATCGATTCCATCCATGTACTTCTTATTAGAATCCCCTAATTAGCTAGACCCGACTTGGATTTTTTTTATGATTGGAGAGAATAACTACTCATCCCCTTGGCAATCATAGTATATGTGTCTTGATTTATATACCCCACCATAGAGTGGGTTTGGTATGATGTTGGGAGATGAAACCTTAGGTCTATGCACCCCTAAAGAACTCATGAGGAGGCTATGAACTCCCACTCACAAGCCAAATTGCATAAAATAAATGACTAAGTAAAAAGACTTTAAAGGTCGTGTTTACATCTCCTAAACCATTTGGGTTTTGGGGAGATCCTTAGAAATGTTATTTTCATGCTAGTTATAAGAGAAATGATGTTGGTTATAATAGAACCGATTCTAGCTAACTCAAAATTGATGTCAATTACTTGTAAACCCATAAGCAAAATAAAATGATTTTAAAAAAAATTGTTATCCAAAAATAAGCATAAGGTAAAATAAGTCTTTGGATCCTACAATAAAAGAACTAGATAGTGACTTTACATTCTAAAACCAAAAATGACAACCTAAAAATTTTAAGTAAATTCAAACACTGAGTTTTTCTACCATGTTCTACCCTACATAGGGATCAATGTTGGTTAGGAAAGGATTGAGGCTAGTTAGTACATGACTGATGCTAGTTATGAAAAACTGATGTCAGTCTTTGTGTAATCAATGTAACACTAAAAAATAGAATACATAAAATAAAATTAAAAAACAAATTTTTAAGATGATCGATCATTCATTTAAAAGACTAAGAGATTCACTTTTCTCTCCTTGATATGTGAAATGCTTTAGGTCCCATCAAGAATGCCTTTATGATCATAGGAATATAAGAAGGGAGGCTAGTAACATGTTAGTTAAAGTAATAAAAACTTCAATAAACACACTATAACTTACACTCCAAGCCTATATATTAGGCATGAGCTTAGTTAAAAAAGAAAAATGAAATCACAACTAAAATGAAAAAGACAACAAACCCTTTACCTTATTTGGGAGCTCCAAATGCATTATTGAGTGGCTTGCTTGGTTTGTGCTCAAGAAATATTTTTAAAATGAAGCTTTGGCTCCTTCTCTCCTTGGAAACATTGTGTCTTAATGTGGATTATTATTGGATCAATATTTTGGAATTATAACACTATAAATATGAAGCTCATACAACAAAAATTTCATTATAACTCTATAATTTCCAAGCTTAAAATTCAAAAGGCAACGGCTTGTATTTATAGTATTAGTAACTAACTACAACCTAAGGTGATTCAAAGTGTATTTTAAACATGGAATGGGTTCAAACCTAACTTAGTTGAGTCAAATATAACCCCATTAGAGTTAATAGGTGTCAATTACTCATGATTTGTAATAAATAGGAATGGGTCAAATATCATGAAAGGATAGGATATTTCATATTTTTACCTTTTTTATTAAAATTTACATGGAAAATAACTTATTATCTCATACAAAAATCCATATACCTTTAATTCATGATTGGTGTGCCTAAGTCATTACCATAAAGCTCAATATGTATCATCATTTTTTTATTAAAATACACATGGATAATTTAATTAGTCATTTAATTAAGTTTACATTTTTAATTAATTATGATTATCAATTTATCTCTTTCAATATTTAATTTTTACTCGTGTTCCCCACTTAATAGGTCTATAGGCCAAATTGATTGTTGTGATGCTGCAAGATGATTAGGAATGAATCTATGAGAGGTTATGATTTCATTTGATAAAATACCTAAATTAGTGATACCTTAATGAGATTATGAACTTTTATGAATGATGCATAAGAAAATTTAGGATTTTTAGTGATTCTTAGGCTTAATTTTCAATGGTTATTAGGAATTAATTTGAAGTCTGGTTGAAGTCTAAGTGTGTCTAGTTTTAGGTGTCTACACCACTTAGTTGGACACACAAATTAAAAATCTTAGGTATGAAATATAATAGGTTTTATAACATATTATTAAAATTATTCAATTTAAATTTGGACTCCTTTTGGTCTACAATAACTTAATTAGGCCTCATTTCTTTTTTAGGTTTCATAGAGACCTAATTGCATTAGGTCTATCTTATTAACATCAAAGATTGATCCTCTTGGGACTAGATGAAATTATAAAACAATAAAAAAATTAAATAACTTATATAATGACCCTTACTAACTTTAACCATGCTTGGTTAGACCTGTATCCTTCACTCATATCATGAAATCTATTTTAGGACAAACTGTCATATTAGGCTTGTGTACTTCACATGTCTATCTTGAAAAAATGAAGCTTAGACAACCTTAATCTATTAAAATATAAAAAAATAAAAAATTTAATATATTTTAAATGACCTCAAGGTCATCACCAAATAATTTGAACATTTCCACTCAGGATATAAAGGCTCAAGAACATCTCTGCAACTCACTCAGAATTGCCAATTTATCCCAAAAACCAATCATGGTGACTTAGACCTCCAAAACCTATGTAGACACTTATCATGAATCATAATGAATTTAAATTTTCCTATGATATCTTCAAACCATCTTAATATATAAATATCATAAGGTCTAATGGAGAATATTTCTCTTATAGACCAATTTCTTGATCTTATATCACAATTTTATCTGAACCAAACAAGTCATTTTGTGAGAAATTTTTTCACCATATTCACTGACCTCCAAAACTTATTAAAAGAATTAAAATGAATTAAAATTCATAAATAAAATATTCATTCACTTTTTTTCATCAATATGATATGCTCAGACCCTCAAATCCATCATCTCATCTTTGCCTGGGTTTTGCACTATTTGCACTATTAGGTCTATCTACAATTGGCTAACTTGGATGACCAAATTATAAAATTTGAAGGATATAAACATTAAAAAAATAATAATGGACATGAAAAATGAGGATATATATTATTATCCTATTCATTTTATTTTATTGACCAATACAACTTTTGATAGCTATAATAACTTCTTGACAGATAAGCTTGTATCTATGCATTTTCTCTCTCATTTGACTAACCATCACCACTTGGAGGTATATGGGAGATTTGAATACATGATAAAATATATTTTATATTCATTTTTATCAATTATAATATTATTTGAACAATATCTTTCACATCAGGTCCATATTAGGGTTTTAGGAAGGTTTAACATTGGTTTTGGTGTTAATGATTATTCATAAAAGACTACCCCTTGAATCCAAAGCCAATTCCTAGATATCTTAGATAGGACCCTTATCCATCTCTCCTTAACATCTCAATTTCCCATGTAGAGGTTACACATGCCAATGACCATTTAAATTGCTTCTTAGGTTTAAAACCTCGTTCTGTGAGCTTGAGAAGGCTTAAAATTATGTTTCATGCACTTTTTATTCAAGTCTTTACATCAAAATTTGTGATAATGCCTAAAAAATTTATCTCACCTATTTCCATGTTCAAATGTGTATAATTTCCTTGAAATATAATCTTCATACCTCATTAGTCTAGGTACGGTCTAAGAGAGGTATAGGTGTAGGCTTAGTATGAAGGTCTTAACCCTATAGGCTCACCTTGAAACTCTCATGAATGCTTCAATGCCTCATGTACATGTTCAAATAGGTCCTTAAAACATTCAAATGACCATGTTCATTAATTTTGACATCAATTTCCTATACCTTCATACAACCATAAGGCATTAGTTGCCTTTAAATTCACTCTTTCTCTTTATCTCATGATAACATTGTATTAATGACCTCAATGACAATGATATCTCAATGCACATTATCACATCAAATACTACCAATGAGGTTGAGCCACCTTTGACATCAACCTTCTTAAGATTCACCTTTGACATCAATTACAATACTCAATAATCTCCCCCTTTGTCATTGATGGTGGCCACTCACAAAAACTTCTTTCAATAGGCTATAACTCCCTCATTCTAAACTTTCTCTCCCTTTGACATAAATCACAAAGAGATGTATAAAACTTCTTGGATCATACCTCTTATAACCAAAACACTCAACACACATGATTATGAGTTTATGAAGCAACATACAAACATGATCCCCCTATCTCCATGCATACCTTCTCATCATTACTCACCTACTCTTAGAGCTAATGAACCACTTGATTATCTTCCCCTAAGCACTTGGATTCCTTAATGACTATTAGGGGTATGAATTACACCCAATTCCTATCTTATATGTTCAAATGTTTCCTTTAGAATTTGTTTGGTCAAAATGTCTATAATGTAATCTATTATATAAACATATTCAAGTCTAATACTTTTTTCACTTACATGCTCTCTCAAAAAATGATACTTGATTGGAATGTGCTTAGTTCTCAAGTGAATGATAGGATTTTTTGAAATGCTTGATACTTATATTATCAAAATAGATAGGGATAGGACTATCATACTCAACCTTGTAGTCTCTTAGGTTCTATCCCATCCATAGTACCTAAGTACAACATGAAGCTACTAGAATGTATTCATCCTCACAAGTAGATAATGTCATTGATGGATGCTTCTTGATTATCCATGATACTAAGCACTCTCCTAAGTAGAATGCTCCTCCACTAGTGTTATTCCTATAATTTATATTGCCTTCCCAACCTACATCTAATAGGTTACTAAATAAAACTCCTTTCTCTTTGGATACCACAACCCAAATTCCATAGTCCCCTTGAGATACCTACGTATTCTTTTAACTAATTTCAAATGATTTTCCTTTGGGTCTACTTTAAATCTTCCCATAAGACCTACTACTTGAATAATTTTAGGTCTAGAGGTAGTAGTGTATAACATACTTCCAATAATTGACTTATATGATGTTTGATTGACATTTAAATACCCATCTTCCTTACTTAACTTACACCCTATGCTCATAGGTGTGATAACAACCTTGCAATATTCCATATCAAATTTCATCAACATCTCTCTTATATACTTGGCTTGTGAAATGAATACACCTTTTTATGATTAAATGATTTGTAACCTAAGAAATAATGATTTTTTTCCCAGAATAGACATCTCAAAATCCTTCTTCATCACATATTTAAATGGCTTAGTCATATTATCACCATTTCCACCAAATATGATGCCATCCATATAAATAACTACTATCAACTAATGATCACCTTCTATATTTATGTATAAATTACTATATGTAACTCCTCTTTTGAAACCTTGATCCAATAAATACCTATCCAATCTAGTGTGCCAAGATCTAAGAGCTTAATTTAGACCATAAAGATCTTTTTCAATATACAAACATAGTCCTTGTTACCTGATATTGATAAACCCTCATGTTTTTTATGTACACCTCCTCTTCCAAGTTCCTATTCAAAAAAGTAGATTTGACATCTATCTGATACACCTTGAATCCTACATATGTGAGAAATAGTCTGATAACCTCTAATATTGCTACTAAATCAAAGGTCTCCACAAAGTCTATCCATTCAACTTGTGTAGACCCCTTGCATAAAAATATAGGCTTTTCACTAGTGACTTCACCATCTTCATTCAACTTGTTTCTAAACACCCATTTTATGCCAATGACATTCTTGTCTTTAAGCCCAAGAACTAGTTCCCAAGTCTCATTCTTTTCTATTTAGTCTAACTCCTCATTCATAAAAACTATCCAAAACATGTCTTTACTTGGTTCTACCAGGTCCTTAGGTTCAATATTAGATAATAGAGAAACATTCTCTTGATTTAGGTTACTTACTGGCCTTCTTGTCTACATACCTATATCCTTATTGCCAATCATTTATGATTCAGGAGGATCTCTTTGAATCTATCTTGACGGGAATTTCAAGACTTCTCTTTCTTCAAATTATTCTTCTTACTCATCAATGTCTATTATTTCTTATTCATTATTGAAGTTGAAATTATTTGATGTATATTTTGACTATAAGTGTGATTTATTTATCTCATCAATATTCACATTGGTGATTTCCACTATATTCTACAACCTCTTATTATATTAGCTATAGGTTGAGCTTACTGATGAGTATCCTAATAATATACCTTCATTAGACCTAGATTCAAACGTACCTACATCTTCCTCATCTCTTTTGATGAAGCATTTACTTCCAAACACTCTAAAGTATTCCACATTAGTATGTCTATCTTTCCACATTTTATAAGGGTCTTATTTCCATCAGTCCTTATTTATCCTCTATTCAAGATATAGACTAGACTGATCATTACCTCTCTCTAGTATCCATCAACTAACCTTGAATCATTTAACATAGTTCTTTCCATCTTTTGGACAATCATATTCTTTATTTCAACTACCCCATTCAATTATGGTGTCCTAGCTACTAATAACTATCTCCTTATCCCATAGAACTCATAAAAGTTATCAAATTTATTGGACCAAAACTATCCTCTTCTATTATATCTCAAGCATTTGATATTTGCATTCTTCTCATTCTAAAAAAGAGCCTTGAATGCCTTGAAATTATCAAGAGCTTCTGACTTTTCTTTCAAGAATGCTACCCAAGTCATTCTTGTGTAGTCATCTATGAGTAACATGAAGTAGCTATCTCATTAAATACATTGGATTCTTATAGGCCCATAAATATTAATCTATATTAACTCCAATGGTATTGTAGTAGAGTACTCTTTGGACTTGAATATTCTTCTAGTCTGCTTACCATGTTGACATACCTTATAAAGTGTGTTTATAGGTTTGATGATTTTAAGCATGTTCATCATAGACTTATTAGATCTTATCTTGACTAGATTATCAGATTTTAGGTGGCCCAACCTTTTGTGCCATATCCAAAATTCATCCATCTTTCTCATAAATCATCTCTCCTTTTTGATGTCATTAAAGACATACAAATTGTTCTCAATCTTCTTAGCATTAGAAATTAGTCTTCCTGATTTAGCTTTCCTTATATCACACCCTCTATCATGAAAGGTTTATTTATGTCCTTGGTTTTATATTTTACTTACACTAAGTAGGTTATGTCTCAAACCTTCCACATACAACACATTCTTTGTCTTAGTCTTCCCATTGTCACCCTTACCAACTATATTGGCAGTTATGTTATCTCCAAATCTCACTATTATTGTAGCATTATTCTTCAATGAGATGAACTTGATCTTATTTCTTTTCATGTGTCTTGGGCAACCACTATCTATATACCATTTCATGCCTTCATCTTGAATGTGAAAGGCAACCATAGCTATCATAGATTCTTCTTCTTTAGTCTTCTGCTCCTCCTTTATCTTGTTTATAGGGTCTAATTTTTTGATCCACTTTTCAATGGTATGACCATATAACCTCTTACCTTGACTGATCTTCCTTATATACCCAATCTTGAAATCCCTTTTAATATATTCTCTTTGATCACACTTATATAATAGAATTCTTATTCTAATATAGAGATGTGTATTCATCTTATTCATCCATGAGGAATTGATTTTAGTATGATGTCTATAATCTATAGCCCTATGTCCATATTGATTGCATGAGAAATAGTAACCATTGAAAGGATTCACATACCTTGTTTGTATAATGTTGAATGATACACCTCTACCTTTTTTGTCTCTTGAAGGAGTGAAGTTTTTATTGAATTTTTGATGATCAACTTGAGTCTCAAATTTGAGATTTTTTGCATAGGTATTTAGTTTTTTAGTACTATCATTTCTTAATGATCTAATGTTATTTGAGGTCTAACTCTCCTTATTTTCCTTTTGGTCTTATTTAAACCCAAGACTTATCTTGTCATGTAGAGATCTTTGATTATTCAAAATATCACCAAGAACTTTAATACTCTTTTTAAATTTATGATGTACCTTTAACTTGACTATTGCATGATCCAATTATGCCTTCAAGAGCTCCATTTCTATTCTAAACTTGATGCATTCTTCCTCTTTGGTATTAAGACTTGTATTAACAAATTCAATCTAAGTTTTTAACTATTTGATGATCATTTTATGTTTATTGGTTTTGTTTCTTAGTCTCTCTTCAAAGAGATTGATTTTTTCCTCATAACTCTTAGCCAATGATCTTAGTTTATGATTCTTCCTTATTTAGAGATTCAACTCCTCTATAGAACTCACCAATTCTCCCTCAAGGTTCACGTCAGCCTCTTCTTCATCTGATTCTTCATCATCCATAATATTTTTTCATTTTGAACAACCCTCATTATCTATTTCTATAGTCATGAATATGGTTTTATTGTTATCATGATAATTATGATCATCATCACTAACAAATGTATGTATATCACTTACCTCAGATGAGCTACTATCTTCTTTAGTATAGAAACTTCTCTTGTTCTTGAATGACCCTTTCTTTCCTTCATACTTCCTTAAACCCTTTTTTCTCTTGTTAGGCTTATAGACTTCTTATCATCACCATGATGTTCATCATGTTATCCATCATACTCATTTTTATCCTTGTTATGACATTTAGATGTAAAATGACCAATCTTACCACAATTAAAGCACATGAATGGAAAATTTCCCTTATACTTGATTTTTTCTTTAGTTTTCTAAAAACATATGGCTTCTATATTGTTATCATCAATGTCTGTATCAACTTCATCCTTGACCATTTTACCTTGTGACTTTTTCTTAGCTTTGAATGCAAATTTTTCTTGGAAGGTCTTCCATCACTTGTTCTCATTTCATAGGTAGTCAAGATCCCATGAATCTCATCCATCTATAATATGTTAAGATATTTGATCTCTTATACAACAAGCACCTTTTAATCAAACTTAGATGTAAAGGATCTCAATACCTTTTATAATATTAATGATTCTTCCAACCTCTCCCCTAGACCTTTGATGACATTTACCACATCATATACTCTTACCATATAAGATGCAATGTTTTCATCCTCCTTTATTCTCAGACTTTCAAACTACCTTCAATGGATCTACAACTTTACCAACTTGAATTTGGTATCTCCTTCATAGACAGTCTGCAAATTTTCCCAAATCCCTTTGGTTTTATCAAAATGCATGACCTTTCTCAAATATTCCTCTAAAAAACTACATAGAATGGCATTCATTGCCTTAGAGTTTTTCTCACTTGCCTTCCTACATGTTGTATTAGTTAGTGGTGTAGAAGTGTAGTGAATCCATGAATAAAAGATTAACATATGTCATAGACTAAAGATATTAAATAGGTATTCATTTTAATTTTATAAAATTTAGAGTTAGTCCCACTTAAGAGAGGATCCTTATTGGTTGAAAAACCTCCTTGTACTTCATGACTAGACATGCTTGTGTTTATAGGATCTCCTTCAAACTGTTTCAGCTTGCTTCAAATGACTAGGATATGATACCAAATATTGGAAGCAAAATCACTGAGAATGAGGGGGGTGTATCAGTATACCAAAAAATTTCCTTTAATTATATCTAATCATTCATGAACTATGAAATCAACATTGAGATCTAGCTATGCATACAAAACCATTCACATGAGCATAACACAAGAAAACACACATATGATGGGAAAACCTTAAGGAGAATAAAAACCATTATGATATTTGAAAATGGAATATATTAATATAAAAAATATATAAAATTATATTTATCACCAACTCAACTTGGATCACCAACCCTAATGAAGTCAAGCACCCACTTGACTAGACTTTAACAAGCACCAACTCCTTAAGTAACTCAACACTACATCAGACACCCCATGAATTTTTATTACCAAACCTATTATCTAATATTATGGTTTCATTTGAATACCTCCTTTTTCTCATCCATGCAATATTTTATTTTTTTATGTTGCATAAATCAAATAGACCGAAATTGCCTTATATATACACTACACTCATGGTTACACATATTTTAGTCAGCCACACACCTTTAAAATCTTAGGTCAAACATATAATAGGTATTATAACATCATATAAGCATTATTAAAATGAAAAAAATACCCCTTTTTTTCTACAAAAACTCAATTAGTCCTTATTTATCTTTTAGGTCTCATGGAGACTTAATTACATTAGGTCTATCTTCTTAGCATCAAAGTTTGATCCTCTCGGACCCAGATGGCTTTCTCAAACAATAAAAAATAATTAAATCACTTATATATTTACTTAAAATGACATTATACATGATTTTTTAGACCTATATCATTCTCTTATACCATGAAATCTGTTTTAGGACAAGTTGTCTTATTAGGCTTGTATACCTCAAAAGTCTATCTTGTCAAAATTAAGATTAAACACACTTAAGATATTAAAATATAATAAAAAAAACATGTATAAATATTATCCATGAAATCATGATCATATACAAATTATTTTAACACTTTTAATCTAGAGATAAAGGCTCAAGAACATCTTTGCAACTCACTCACTCAAAACTACCAATTTACCTCAAAAACTAGTCATGGTGACTTAGACCTCCAACACCTACGTAGACACTTGTCATGACTCTTGATGAATGTAAATGGTCATATGATATAAAAAAATATACTGAGATATAAATATAATATTTTATAATGGAAAATATTGGTCTTGTATAGCAATATCTTGACCTTATATCACACAGTCTTATCTAAACCACACAAGTCATTTTGTGAGCAACATTTTCACCATATTCACTAAACTCTAAAAATTATTAAAAGAATTAAAATTAATTAAAATTAATAAATAATAATTAATTCACATTTTCCAATCAATATAGTATGCTTAAACCCTCAAATCCATATTCTCATCTTTGCCTAGGTTTTGCACTATCAGGTATGTCTACGATTGGCTAACTTGGATGACCAAATTATAACATTTGAAGGATATAAAATATCCATAAATCAGTGCACATTGTCACATCACATATTTCCACCTAGGCTTAGTAACATTTGACATCAACCTTTTTAAGAGTTAATTTTGACATCAATGATAATACTCAACACATATGGGGCCTATCTAGGTGAGGTTTACATAACCCAAAATAGAGGAAGAACAATCATAATAAAAACCACTCTTACATTTATAACAATATGTGAAAAATTGGCAAGTGATTACATTTTTATATAAAATGGATGTGGGTTTCTATTTTTTCTAAGTGTATATAGTTTATAATGGAAATTATAGGTCCAATATGAAGTTGTGAGACTTCATGATGGACCTATAATGCAATAGACTAATTATGATCCATTGATAGACTTATGGGTTTTGGTTAGAAGCCATCTTTGCTGGTAATCGACTTGGGTTTTGTGAGTTCTACTTTTAATGAATTAGTGACTATAGTTTCTAAGAAGATATTAGGGTTACTATTTTAGATTTAGTTTTAAATTTGAAAATTCTATTTAGATCAGTGGATATCAAAATGATTAATTTTACTCATTTTTAAACCCCCAAAAGGGTAAATCAATGCATATCAAAACTCTCTCATTTGACCCTATAGGTGTGGAAATATTTGCATGGTGGAAATGATTTCATTTAGATTTAATTTTATTTTTTTTAGATCTCAGTCATGTGAAATAAAATTTTCTACCTTTTATAACCTAGATGGTTAGAATAATTTACATTGTATTTGATTCTTTCTATCACTATAAACCTATATTTTGTTTTTGTTTTGAGTTGTGTTAATGAAATAAACCCTTATTTTTCCCTATCTATAATTTTAGACCCTTAAATGGTTTATCTGGTAGTGGCCTGGCTCAAAAGTGTAGGATAATTTAATTTAACCTTCACTAAACTTGATGCTCATTCCATATTTTGGTGATATCTTATGTTGTGATTTTTTGGGGGGAACTTTATTGAACATTGTCATTGATTAAGGGAGAGATTGTTTAGCATTGTTATTTATTGTTGATTTTTTGGAATAAGTGTTGTCATTGATGTCAACCTAATGTCATTAATTTCAATGTATGATGTCAAAGGTTTTTGAGAAGGTGTATGGTCAAGTATACTTTGATGTATATGTATGATGAGTTATTATGCTAGCATAGTGAGTGTTATTGATGTCTAAAAGAAGTGATGTGAGAGTATTATTTGAAGAATGTTACTATGTCAGCTTGAAAAATGTCATTTAGATCAGCATGAGTGATTATAGGTCTATATTTCAAGTGTTAAGTAACTTTCAAAGCTTTTTCTAGACCTTATGAGATGGTATGTGCAGGTATCATGATGAAATAAGTGAGCTTCGAAGAAGAATCTGTATGCTCCAAAGATCTATGTAAGAAGCTATAAATATGATTTAAAAGATAACTTAAAGTGTTTTATCATGAGATATATTGTTAGATTTTGTACATGAGGTGTTGATGGCTTTGAAAATGGTTAGAAGGTTAGCTTTGAAGATCTACATATGTAGCTTTGAAGATGATCCAAGTGAGCTATGAAGATCCTTAGTTGAGATCCAAATATCTATAAGAAACTATAAATATGCTCAATTGAATATTTGAATAAGATTGAGTGTATGAGGTCTGTTGATAATTCACAAGAGGAATTCAAACACAAGAGAGTTTCAAGGTGAAGTCTACAGGGTGGCTAGAAAGTCAGATTCAAGGCTTAATAAGACTTGTAGGTCATGATCTAGAAAGAAAAGAGAGAGATGTTAGTTAGATAGGGTATTGATATTAGTTTATTCGACATGAGTGAGTATTTAATAATTGGAAAAGGTGATTCAAGTTTTTTTTAAGTATGAACATAAATTTTTAAGTCATGGTTTACAAGAAACATCTTGAAAAAGTATTTCCAGGTTTCTTGAGTGCACAAAATGAAGAGTTATCTACCCAAGAAGTATCTCCATATGCTCATTTGCATGTAAAAAATTTAAATGAGAATATAATATTTTTATGGTAGATGAGGAAGGGTTATATATCAAATTTATAAGCATTGGTTTCTGAAAAGAGGAGCTAAGTTTTATGAATGATCATTAAGACTAAAAGTTGGTCTAAACCCTCAAAGAACCCTAACAATAACCTTATGTTGAATATATTATTATAAACAAATCAGAATGGTTTAATATGGTAATATAATTTATTGGAAATTTTATTCAACTCTCCCAAGCATTTTTAGGTGTGATTGGTTTTTCAGGTGAGTGAGTAGACCTTAAAGGAAAGTGCTTATTTTTTAGATATTTGTTGTAGTAAGTAGAGTTGATTGAGTCAAAGTTACTTAATAGATGAAGATAAAAGTGTGAGACTTATATTTATTATATATTAAGGTTTATGGATAGGTTCCATATCTCAAGTGTACAAATTTGGTGATCCAAGTTGTCCAGTCACTAATAGACCTAGTGATGTAGATAGTAACAAAATCAGGCAAAAGTGAAAAGATGATTCTTGGTGTGTTTTCATGTAAGAGTGATGGATTGAAGTGAATGATGATGTTAATTTGAAATTTATTGATCTATATAAAGTTTGTAAGTCATTATAATATGGTGGAACATTGAATCCAAAATGGCTTATCTAGCTAAGTAGAGTTTGTGAGAGAGAAGGTCAATAGATTGGTCTATAAGACCAAAAGTTTCCATTAGAGATTATAATATATTAATGGAGGTTAATATTAGGATTTTGTAATATAATTTTTATCAATTAAAATACATTTATTATATTCAATTATTTGTCATTAGTTCATGTTTTCTTGATAGTGTTTTGAAGTCAATTGGTAATTTTGAGTGAACATCTTGTAGAGATGACTTTGATCCTATATACCCTGATTTGAATCATCTTATGAGGTTTGTGATGAACCTAAGGTTAGGATGTTTTTTAATATGTAATTTTACCATAGTTTTTTGGAAAAAATATGTTTATGCCTCAATTTTTTAAGATAATTTTTTTATGTATGCACATGCCTTTCATGAACAGGATTTGAGAAGGGGTTCAAATGATGATTAGACCTAAAAGGTATTATGGACCTAACATGGAGTTGGATAATGTATATTATATTGGAATATGATGTTTTATTATCATGTTATGTGTTTTAATATTCTTTAAAAAAATATCAAAGGGCAACTTGTTGCTAAGAAGGCTTATTAGGTCTCCATAAAGCCTAAAAGAGGAGCACGGGCTAATTGAGCTATGGATGACCTAATGTATAGGTTGATTTATGATTAATGCATGTTATTTTTATATTTTAATACCTATTATATTTCTAAAATATTAATATAATAATGTGTGGTGGACTAAAAATGATATGATCAAGTGACTTGTATAAAAGTAGGGTAGTTTAAACCTATTTGGGTGTGTTTAGAGTGTGTAGAGAATAAGAAAATGATATAAATAATTAGTGAGCATAATTAGGTCATGTATACAATAAAATAACTATCATAAATATCTATGTAGGTTTTTCGTATGAGGATGAAGGTCAAAATACCTAATCATGCTATGAAGAGGTTTAGTTGAGTGAAGAAGGCTAGAGGCTAGTTTGAGAGGGATAGAAATTAAGCGAAGAGATGAGGAACAATATCATCATATATTATATAATAAATAATGGTTTTAAATTTTATAAATTGTATCAAGTGGTTGATTTGGTGTTGATTCATCTAGGGGTTTAATGCCTCCTTTCAAGTGGGTGCTTGTTAAAGCCTAGCTGAGTTGGTGATGAGCTAGTTGGGGTTGGTGCTCTATGTGAAGTTGGTGGTTCAATAAAGATTAGTTATTGTCTTATAGGATTAGATTCAATTTTATTAATTAGTGGGTTTTTTTTCCTATAAGGGTTTCCCATGTATATGTTGTGTTCATGTCCTTCATGCTCTTATGATTTGGTGCTTATGTTTGCTAAGATGTATATGCTTGTTAGAATGGTTCATGTATGTTTAAGTGGAATTGAATGAATTTTTTTGAAGATTTATTCACCCCCACCCTCTTATTAATTTTTATTCCAATAATTGGTATCATATCCTAGTCCTTTGAAGTAGGTCTAAAATCTTAAATGAGATCTTAAGAGGCAAGGATGACTAGTCAATAAGCTCAAGGTAGTTTCTCTATCAGTAAGGATCCATTATTTAATGGATATAAATATGATTTTTTGAATGCTTTAATGAAGATATATCTAATTTAAAAGGATAATATATTTTAAATTCATTTGTGGATGGTTATATTACACCTCTTATTCCACCAACAAGTGCAGTAGGTAAGAAGGCTAGTAAAAATAACTCCAAGGTAATGAATGCAATTCTATGTGGCCTATCATAGGTAGAGTTTGTAAAGGTAATGCATTATGTATCATTAAAATATATGGGATGAATTGAATACCATCTATGAAATAGATGCCAAGGTTAATTTATCCAAGTTGTAGACTCACATAAGATAGTTTGAAAGCCTAATGATGAAACCATTACATCCTACCTATTGAGGGTTAATGAAGTTATAAATATAATTAGAGGATTAGGAGAAGAAGTTAAAGGATGTAATATTTTTTTTAATGTATTTAGATAACTAAATCCCTAATTTTGACTCTAAGGTGTCTACATTAGAAGAGATACAAGATTTGGACAAGCTAGAGATGGATTTGCTTCATGGCATCTTGACTTCCTATGAGATAAGAACAAATGAAGGAATACCTCCTAAGAAGGAAGAAAATTTAAAATTTGAAAAGAATTCAAAGGCCAATAAGGTCAAATATTATGTATGCTAAAATATTGATGATGATGAACTCATATCTCTATTTTCAAGAAAGTTGAGATTTGGTTTAGGTAGGTACAAGGATAAGTTACCCTTAAAATGTTTTAATTGTGAAAAGATTGGTCACTTTGCAACCAAGTGTCCTAACAAGGATAAAACTAAGCATAATGAAGAACATGATGAACATCATAAAGATGAAAAAAGTGTTTATAAGTCTGACAAGAACAAGAGATATATTAAAAATAATGATGGTAGAAAAAAATCATTCAAAAATAAGAAGATTTTCCATATCAAAGAAGACAACTCATCTGATGTAAATGATTCAAGCAAATCTAATAGTGATGATGAAAATAATGAATTTGAACATAAAAATAGTCAAACCTTATTCATAGGCATAAAATTATATAATGAGGGTTGTTAAAATGGGAAAGGCCTTATGGTTGATGTAGAATCAGATGAAGTATACTATGATAGTGAAGAAGGAGAAGATGAAGTAAATCTTGAGGCAGAGCTGGTAAGTGAACTAGAAGAGTTAAAATTTAAAATAAGAAATAATTACAAACTAAGGTCATTAGTCAATGATTTTGAGGAATAGATTGGATTGTTTGAGGAAATACTAAGTAACACTTCCAAGGAGTATGATGATATCATAAATCAAGTTAAGGAATAGATGGATATATTCAATGAAATCCTAAAGGCTAAATATAAAATTGAAGTAGAATCCATAAAATTTGAGTTGAATCAAAAATCTAGTAAGGTGAAGAGCTTTGTGGATTTTGAAAAGAGTACTAAGGATCTAGATGATGTCTTGAGTAGTCAAAAGTCTGCAAGTGACAAGATAGGTCTTGGTTTTAAATAAGACCAAATGAAGGCACCTCTATTCAAGGATAATATTTTTAAAGATAACAAGGTCAACATGAAAATACCTATCAAACATCCCAATGCTATAAGGTATGTTAATTATTTCAATGATTATTATTTTGTATGTAGTCGGTTTGGTCATAGAGAAAGAGAATGTAGAAGACCCTTCGAAAATGAGTACTCATGAAACTATGGAATGAGTCATAATTCACATCATTCAAATGGTATGCATAAGGTTGTGTGTTATAGATATCATAATGTAAGAAACATTACAAGATTATGTCCTAATAGAGTTAAAAGGTCATCAAGTCAAGACAAGAAGTTTGCAGCTCCTAAAGTGCAATAAAGAAGGCAAATGAATGTATGGAAACCAAAGGTAGTAAAGATAAATCATGATTAATCTATAATCTCAAGTGTATTACTTACTAAGATAGAGCATGTCTCAAATAATAATCAAGTAAGGAATGTCTATTGTCAACTCACATTGATGATCAGATGGTTGATGATGAGATAAAGCCTATAGTACCAATCAAGTCCATAAGGATGTTGAATAATATTGAATCTGGTGAAAATATGGAGATCTAGGAATCTCTTGAGTTCATGTTGTTTTATTTCCCTATGAAAAGGGGTGGTTCAATTAAGATTCATAAATATATTCCTCTATCTATAAAATCATGAGGATGGAGTCAAAGAATGTTTCTTTTTGTGAAGATTCTAGGTTGCCTATGTTGAAAGCAAGGAGCTGAAGATGGATATTATCCATTCCTATGTTGGTATCTCTATGGTTTGAAGTGTAGTAGGTAGAATGATGAGAGATCTAAGGCTATTATTAGGTATCTAAATTCAAAGTGCAGATAATTATTATATGAGAGGTAAGTTTTGGGTATCTATTTATGTGAATAATTGATCTTGATCTGTGAAAATAAAGGGGGAGTCCTTAATTTTTAGTTGGTGTTAAGAATACGATGGCCTTTTATGTGGGTAAGATTTTGATCTTCTTCAATCATATCAAGGAAGGTAAGTGATCTAAATTTCTAGTTATTTAAAAGAAGATATGTTTGATCTAAGGGGGAGCTTGGTAGCTTTGAGTTCTTTGTCAAGAAAGTAATTACTTTTTGATATGAAAGGAGTTATGGAGATATTGTGTCTAAGATGATTTATAAAATTTATTTGTTGATATTTTTTATCTGGGAGAGTAACTTGATTAAGGGAAGTTTTTGAGAATAATTGTCATGGGTGATTGCCATAGTTTCTAAAGATAGTGTGCCATCTAATATCTTTGAGAGATAGTATCAACTCAAAGGGAGAAAGTATGATTTTAGTAGTTATAGGTGACCCTTGACATATACTATTAATATAATCATGGTGGATGTTTGGTTTGAGGAGGAGATTTTCAAATTATTGACTGAGCTTGAACTATGTTGAAGTGATATTATAATTTGAGCTCATTCTGAAAGAGATGATAGATATGGAAGACCTTTTTCATTACTATCAAAGGGGAAAAAGATCAGAAAGGGAGAAAGAAAAGGAAATATCAAAAAGTGTGAGAAAAAGAAAGAACCAAATCTAAGAGATGATTGCCATCAAGAGTGGTTGGCATAGTTTTTTGAGTGTGTTTTCCATTAATTATAAAGGGGGATAATATTAAACATTATCATTGATTAAGGGGGAGATTATTGATCATTTTATATTATTATTTAGTTTTTAGAATAAGTGTTTTCATTGATGTCAATCTAATGTCATTAATTTCAAAGTATGATGTCAAAGGTTCTTGTGAAGGTGTATGGTCAAGTAAGCTTTGAGGTATATGTATGATAAGTTCTTATGCCGACATAGTGAGTGTTGTTGATGTATGAAAGTAGTGATATGAGAGTTTTATTTGAAGAATGTTCTTATGTCATCTTGAGAAATATCATTTACATCAACATGAGTATAGGCATAAAAGTCAAGTGTTAAGTAACTTACAAATATTTTTCTAGACCTTGTGAGATGGTATGTGCAGATAGCATGATGAAATAAGTGAGCTCTGAAGAAGAAGTTGTATGCTCTAAAGATCTATCTAAGTAAATTTGGAGATGTTGCAAAGGATACCTGATAGTGTTTGAGAATGAGAGAGGTTATAGGAATTTGTACATGAGGTGTTGTGGGATTTTAAAATGATTATATGGTCATCTTTGAAGATTTGTATATGTAACTTTGAATATTCTCCAAGTGAGTTATGAATATCTTTAATCAAGATTTGAAGATATGTAAGAAGCTTTGAGGATGATCTGCTGAAGCTCTAAAGAAGAGTGAGTGTATGAGGTTTCTTGAGCATACACAAGAGGCATTAGACGTAGTAGAATTTCAAGGTGAAGTCTATGGGATGGCTAGAAGGTGAGATTCAAGGCCTAATAAGACTTATAGGTCAAGACCTAGAATTCAAATAGATAGAGATGGTGATTAAATAGGGTATCGTGATTATTTTTCATGACATGAGTGAGTAGGTGATAATTGACAAAGGTGAGTCAATATATTTTAAGTATGTGCATAAAGTTTCAAGTTATGATTTATAATAAAAGGCTTTAAAAATTATTTCAAAGTTTCTTAAGTGCATAGAATGAAGAGTTTTCTAACTGAGAAGGTTTTTCAAGTGCTCATTGGCATGTAAAACATCTTCATGAGAATATAATTTATTAATGGTAGATAAGGAATGCTTTTATCTAAAAGTTAAAAGCATTAGTTTCTAAAAGATGAGCTAAGTTTTATGAATGATCATTAAGACTAGAAGTTGTTCTAAACCCTCAAAAAACCCTAACAATGAACCAATGTTTAATAAATTGTTATAAAGAGATTATAATGGGTTGATATGGTTAGACAAGTGATTTTAAGCATCTCTAGGTATGATTGGTTTTTTAGGTGAAAGAGCAGACTTTACATGAAAGTGCTTATTTTTTGAAGATTTGTTGTAATAGTCAAAGTTGACCAAGTCAAAAATACTCAATGCATGAAGATTAGAGTGTGAGAATTATTTTTATTTTCTATTATTTTTCTTAGATAGGTTCCAAATTTTAGGTGTGCAAATTTAGTGATCCAATTTGGCCAGTCGCTAACAGACTAGTGGTGTAGATAGTAAGAAAATTAGGCAGAAGCGAAAAGATGATTTTTTATGTGTTTTCATGTGAGAATGATGGATTAAAGTCTATGATGATATCATTTGGTACTTTATTTATCTATATATTATTTGTGAAATCTTGTAATATAGTATAAGAGGGTGGAACATTGAAGCCAAAATGGCTTATCCAACTGAGTGGAGTCTATGAGAGAGAAGGTCAATAGATTGGTCTATAAGACAAATAGTTTCCATTAGACCTTATGATCTATTTGATGGATGTTTCTCTAAGGATGTTATAATATCTTATTCATGCATTTAAATCCCATGAGTATATTAAATAAGGTGTCAAAATTTCATGTTTCCTTGATTGCGTTTTTAACTTAGTTGGTAGTTCTAAGTGAACATCTTGTAGATAAGATTTTGAGCCTGTATACCCTGATTTGAAGCATCTGATAAGGTTTTTGATGACCCTGAGGTCATGAGGTTTTTGAATATATAATTTTTTCCATATTTATCTAGAAAAAATATGTTCATTCATTAGTTGTTTAAGATAGATTTTTTATGTATGCATAGGCCTTTTATGAACATTATTTTGAGATGGGGTTCAAATGATGATTAGAACTAAAAGGTGTTATGGGCCTAACATGGAGTTGTATAAGGTATATTGGAGTGTCATATTATGTTTTCCTTCTATTTTAGGTGTTTGAATATGCTTCAAAAAAAAATCAAAGGGTAGCATGTTGCTAAGAAGACCTATTAGGTCTCTATAAAGCCTAAAAGCAAAGTAAGGAATAATTGAGCTATGGCCAACCTACTGTATTGGTAAATTAAATATTAAGACATGTTATTTTAATATGATAATACATATTATATGTCTAACCTATTGGCCAATTTTTTCCTACATACATAGCTTGCCTAGATACAATGAAGATCTAGGAGTTTTGGTGTGGAGTAGAAGGTTGAACAAAATTCTAGTTGGAATGAGTAGTCTAAGGATATAAATATTGCTCACAAAGATTTTGAAACACTTAAAGCTTTCTTAAATTGAAATCTAATTTATCTATAAAGTATCTAGTTCCCAAGTGGGTTTCATAGTATTCAAGCAATTCAGGGTCATGGATAAGCCTGCATAAGCCTCAGGAAATCATTTAGATCTTCAAAGATTTAAGAAAAGGTCCCTAGCATAAGCTCAAGTGAGCTAGACCATTATCAAGATTTCATGTATGAATAAATGGACCCATTTACTTGAAAATTTTATAAATATGCTTATAAATCCTTACACAACTAGTGGATTATGCATAATAAAATTTCTCCAAGCTAGGAACATGCTCTGTAAGTTTCATATTTATGTGAGGTTTCTAGCCTAAGTTATGGATCTTCAAAGTGGAACATACAGAGTAAGACATCCATGTGAGTGTCAAGTTTGACCTTTATAAAATGAATATTTGGATTCATAAAGTCCTTAAAATATTTAAAGTTGATCAAGATTAAATGGTTCATGTAAGCTCACATATTGACACATGTGATCTAATGTTTCATGCTAGGGTTAAATAAATCAAAAGGTCCCTATGTTAAAATCCCTTAAAAGGCTACATGTTGTATAAGATATAATGGTGAAGATTCATCAAATAAAGAAATAATGGTGCATATTCACTTATAATAAGGTGGGTCTAATCTAGATCAATGATCAACACTCAATCATATCAATGATCTAATGATGTGTGGGAACTGATAGGAAAGTGATCATACATTTCAATCCACTGGTACATGAGAAAGTCAACATGTTAAAGGATCTTCATGGTAGGAAATAAATAGACCACATTCATTCATACATTTTGATCTGATAGTGTGAGATAAGTCAATAAGTTAGTGAGGATCTATAAGGTCAATGGGAGCAAATATATATGGAGGATTTTTATTAGCTCTAGCAATATTTGATGGATAAATTCAAACCAAGAGTTAAATTGGGAACCCATTTTTTGGCAAATGTAAATAAGGTCTTATAAGGTCATCTCAACACTATTAGAGCTTGATCAAATGCCATTAAAGGGATATATTGATGTAGTCAGGTATCAAGAACTAAAAGGTATACCATTAGAGCTTAATATGGACCTCTAGTTTGACATTTTATAGCTTGTAAGGTTATTTATTTGACTATGTTCTCCATTCTTAAAGGGTTCTATGCATATGTGTGTTCTCAATGGCTACAATAGGTAGAATATGTCTATTTAGACCAATTTAGATCAATAAAGGGGATATGTAGTCTATAGGTCTATATCAACATGATAACTATAGGAAAACCAATAATCCTAGATTGGTTTTCTACCTATAGAATAGACCTATGATCCAAAAATGTAAATAGAGTAGATATGTGATTAATAAAAAGGGTCCTTGTCCTTCAACATGGCCATATTTTTGACAAATAACTATATAAAATAGTTAGGGCAATGATTCTATTGGATCTAGGAGTATGAAAGTATTATCTTCAATGGGAGATGGTATGAAGGATCAAATAAAAGGATCTATTGGTTGGGACTTGTAGTTGGGTGTATTTAATGCATCCTCAAAACCTTTTGGGTATTTTCCCACTCAAAAAGCCATGAGAAGTGTCTTGATTGATCAAAAAGGTGGTAAGACATTCATTTGAGAAGTGGGTGGTAATTCAAGCTCAATTAATGACTCAAGATGGTGTGCTTCCACTTTCCTTCTCTCTCTCACTTCTCCTATATATCCCAGTATCATTCCCATTATGGGGGTTCTTAGATATTAGAATTTTTCATTTCTTTTCTAAGACAAGGATACTAATTAAGACTCTTGCAAAAGTTTTCTCATTTGATATGGTTAAACCATGTCAAAATATTATAAGAACTACCTTTTGAAGGAATAGGATCAACTCTTTTCCTATCTATTATCTTAAATGAGTGCTTAGTATGCTTGTGTATGGTGAATTTTTGAAGGATAATCTTCCTAGTTTACTATCCTTTTGCTTATCTCTTTGAAGGATTTTTCAAGTTAACATTCAAGTCTAGATTAGGGTTTTACTTAGAACCTATCCTATGAAATATTTATTCAACAAGTGAGATTGTGAGGTTGTGTAAGATATAGTTGTCCTATGTTGATCCAGTGTGTGTTCAAGCTTATATGAGTGACCATTTAAATTTTTTGCATCACCATTTTAGCCTTATTATGAGCCTTTATTATCTTTATAACCCTTTTCCTTGTGAATCATTAGTTTAACATTAGTTTAGGTGAGCATCAAGAGAAAGTTGACCTTATCTGAAAGTCCAACCCCAACACAGGAGACCCATAGCCTAAGGTTATTTCCATTATGTAGCTCAATTTTAAGGGGCATGAAGAACCCTCTCCAAGGGTGTATATTGAGACTAAAATAGTTTTTGACATGCCTGGTGGGACTACAGTTCAAGGAAGATTGATCAAAATTGATGTTGGTTTAATCAAATTTATAGCATTTAAGCTCCCAAGCAACAACATCTGGTGACCCCAAAAGGAATATTTAACTTTATGGTATCAAAATAGTAACTTCATCTCATGCCAAAGGTGATAAAAAGGTTATCTTCAATAGGTATTCCCTTTGAATTTTCTTAACTACCTTTAAATTCATCAAAAAGATTAAGTTTTGCCAATACACATTCATATCAGGGAACCTTTGCTCTTAAGTCATTTTAAGGCCTACCCTTGTAAGGAGACCTTTGTTAAATCCTTTCATTGCCATGGCAGCCCCTAGACCTTTTACCTTTGTGGCATTTAATGGCCAAAGTATTTTAGACCTAGCTTAATATTATCATATCTTGGTTGTAGCCCTTAAAAGTGTCCCCTATTATACTAGACACCAAGCTACAACACCTTCAAAGCACCTCATGGACAGCCAATTTTTTAAATATCCATAATGTCACTAAGTAAAATATAACTATTAGGTTATTAGTTACTTATTTCAAAGGAAATGCACTATATTGGTATAAAGGTATTGATTATAATTCCATTCAACCATGGGATCAATTAGGTAATGCCTTGTGCAAAATATTTGAGGACAAGAGTGACCATTTGTCACTTGTGGAGAAACTAAATACCATTAAGAGAGATCATCATGAAGTCATGCAAGACTTAAACACAAGGTTCCAAAAAACATGGGATAGAATCCTAGTCTCAATTAGACCAACCCATACCTTTTCCTTCCTTCACTATTTGAAGGCTTTAAATAGTTACATAGCAGCGATGATCCAATCTATGGGAGGGAATAAATTTCCAAATGCTTATGAAGTGGCCATCAAAGAAAAAAAATTATCTAGTTCAAAATGGCAAGCTTACACCTAGACTATTGATGCCCTTATTTCCTAAAATCAAACCACCTATTGCAAGTATCCCTCCACTTAATTACATTCCTCTTGTGCCAATAATTGATGCAATACTTACACCAAAACAAGAGAAAGCTTCCATTAGTGTATCTAGTGATTCCCAATACCAAAAGAACTTCTAAGAGCTTAAGAGCATGTTTTAGTCTTTGGGAAATGAGCTAGTAAATGTTAAGAGGTAGGAAGCTTTAAATAAGACTTATCAACATTCATATCAACCTGTGTAGCAAGATTTTAAAGAAAATAATCCACCATACAAAGGGAACTACCAAGGCCAAGGTCAAAACCAAGGATAAGGGAAACATGGCTATAATAGGTAGAGTAACTACAATCCTAATGTTTTAAGTAATTCCAACACCTTAGTCCTAGTTCAAAATAATATGGCTTGGAAGCTAAGTGTACCATGACTTAGAATTAGACTTTTGGATAATCCATTATTCCAACCACTAATTTCACCCAGGCTTTCAATGAATAATGAAAATAAAATACTAATTCTGGGTACAACCAAGTTCTTATGGCCCAAAACATAGAGGTACATATGATGACCAAATCAAAAGAGCCTCAAAAAGTTCAAAACCCTAATCATATACTAGGGAATATGGGTACTACAATGATGAACTATAAACAAGAAGAGTATTATGCACTCAACCAACAAGCTAGTTCTAGTCATGCTTATATTCTAGTGGCATCAAATACAAGATCCAAGTGAAGGAACATGGATGGTAACTAGGAAACAAGTAAGGAGCCTCTTACCATTACTCCTTCAATATCCAAGCCACTTGGACTTACTACCATTCCAAAGGTCCTAATAGTTCCAAGGGTTCATAATTTGGTAAATGTCTCAGTCCCTTAAAATCACAAGCTCAAGGTATAATTATGAATCCTAAAGCATAACTAAAGGTTGGTGGGTCACCTATTAATATTATATAATAAATGAAAAGGTCTAATGTGAGTGTGCCACTATGGGACATGAAATCCATGCTTGGTCAGGTAGACATCCTTCAAAAAGGACTATCAAATATCAATGTTACAGATAAGCCACCAATCAAGAAAAATGTGGTCCTTATCAATGCAACCAAAGGACCAAATGAAGGGAAATTAGGTAAAACAATTAAGCCTCCCACCTTCTATATTTTAGTGATCATTGGAAACTCTTTAGTTCAAAATTTCTTAGTGGATAGTGGGGATAGTACCATGGTAATGTTAAAGTCCATAGCTAATCAGTTTGGTCTAAAATATGAGCCCTAGTATAAAGGAGTGCTACAACTAGATGGTTCTTCCACTAAGCCATCTAGCATAATCAAAAACCTCAACTTGACCTTACCTACTTGCCCTAGTGTCTCAATGGTTCAAGATGTGTTGATCTTGGATGTGCCTTCTCATTTTTCACTATACCTATCCAAGGAGTTCACTATAAGGATTAGATGCTACCTTGAAATAGATTGGTCATATATGGTATTTAGAATAAGATATGGGGCTAAAGTGTCAATCAAATATGAGCCCATTACATAATTCCACATAGATCCTTATGGACCAAATAATATCAACATCAATCCCATCATTATTGATGAGGATGAATTCACAATTGGTCAAGAGTTGAACACTCATCCAGAGGAGATACCATACATGTTCTTGGATGAGTTATGTAATGATAGCTAGTTGGTAGACCCTTATAAGGTGTTGAAGAAAGGGACTTGGGTGTCTACTATTTCCATGAATAAAACTAGTCCATGTCATCCCTCATGAGACCACAAAAAGATCCTTGTGGTCTATGGAAGTTGTTATTTGATGGTTTAAGGAGAAATCATGGAGTGGGTGTAGGTTGCAAGTATATGGGGATAGTGAATTGGTTGTGTACCAAGTCAAAGGATAGAATTTCACTAAGAACCCCTTAATGAAGTCCTAGAAACATAGAGTGTGGGACTTAATTGAGGACTTTGAGGCATTTAACATTCAATTCGTCCCAAAGAGCCATAATGAACATGTTGATAATCTAACTATTGTGGGGGCTCATTTTGATATCCCTAATGAATTGAAAAGTACCAAGGTATAACCACATGTCAAAGTGGTAATAAGAACATCTGTAATAGATAATGAATCTCATTGGAAGGTCTTTAAAACTAATAAATATATTTCATGTTTCTTATAGCAAGAATTAGAGTTATCCTCCATCAATTAATAAAAGTTGTAGCATCAGTATGGGGAGTAGATCATTCAATTAAGGTCAAACAAGCTTTTTAAAGGGTTATTCACCCTATAATGTCTCTTTCATGAAGGAGACCATATAAGGAAGGATAATGTAGTGATGTCAACTAATAAAAAGAACTATGAGAGAGTTCTTATCTTTGAAGACAAGCTCCTCAAGCTTGGAAAGGTAAGCACTAAATCTAAAAGGCATGCTTTCATTGAGATTTGTAAGGAATATTTAGACATCTAACCTTGTAAACATAGTGACCTAAGGGGATTTGATCCTAAATTATCCAAACACACTATAGAATTAGAGGCTAATGTTGAGCCTATCAAGTAGAAGCAAAGGCCCATAAACCCAAAGATTAAAGAGCTTATGAGGAAGGAATTGACCAAGTTGATTAAATCCAAGATCATATTTCTAATTAATCACTCCTCATGGGTAGCTAATATAGTACCTATTAGGGGAAAAATGGGGAAATTAGGTTGTGTGTGTACTTTAAGGATATTAATAGAGTCTCTTTGAAGGATCATTACCCTCTACTATCCATGTAGCAACTCCTTCAAGTAGTTGCTAGTTCAGAATGATTCTCTCTCTTGGATGGATATTTAGGTTACAACTAGGTGCTAGTAAAAGAAAAATACTAGTAAAAGACTACCTTCACCACCAAGTGGGGCACATATTCTTACTAGAAGATGTATTTTGGATTATCTAATGCTAGGGAAACCTTTCATAGAGTAATTGACATGGCCTTCCAAGGGATGCTAAACAAAATGGCACTTGTCTACTTAGATGACATCATAGTCTTCTTTAATAAAGTTAATGAGCATGTGGACCATCTGAGGGTAATATTCTAGAGATGCAGAGGGTATGGGATCTCTTTCAATCTAAATAAATATGTGTTTTCTATGTATGAAGTTAAGTTGCTAGGTCACAATAATTCAAAATAAGGATTAACCATTGACCCTGATAGAGTGAGTGTTATCTTATCCTTATCCTTTCCAAAGTACAAAAAAGGGATCCAGAGCTTCCTTGGGAAGATTAACTTTGTGAGAAGGTTCATACTTAGTTTTAAAAACTTGGTCAAACCTATCACCACCATGCTAAAGAAGAATCAAGTGTTTGCTTAGTCAGATGAAGGAAAGGTAACTTTTGAGGCCATCAAGAAAGTCATTGCCTAGGCCCCCTCACTCATAAATTCAAACTTATCCAAGGATTTCATATTGTACACCATTGCCAATGTTGATAACATATCAGCTATGTTGATGTACAAGAATGGTGTAGGAATGGAGTAGCTAATTTTCTTTTTTTTTAAGGGATAAAAGGATATGAAGTGAGGTATAATTTCAATGAAAAATAGGTTCTTATATCTTTGAGGAGTCTTAAGAAGTTTAGACCAATGATCTCCAATAGTATGATTTATCTTATGGTGTCTCACCCTAGAGTTAGGGACTTTCTTCTTAACAAGTATTTGAGTGAAAAGAGGGTAGGCTAGATTACCAAGGTCATGAAATATGATGTGGAGATCAAAGCCACCAAGTTGGTCAAGGGTAAAGGCTTATGTGAACACATGGTAAATGACCTCTAGGAAGACAAGGAAAATGTTTTGGTCACCCAAGACAACTCAAAAGTAGGTACACCTCCACTTTAAAAGAGTTGGATTCAAGATATGGCTTACTTTTTAGCAACAAGAGAATTCCCCTAAGGTTTGGATAGAGCCAAAATAAGGTATTTCATGCATTAATCCATACCTTATGCATTGGTTGATGGATTCTTTTTTATAAGAAACCTTAATGGGGTGCTCTTTAGGTGCATAGATGATGACCAAGTGACCAAACTCTTAGATAAATTCTATGATGGACCTATAAGAGGCCATTTTGTACCTAAAACTATAAAAACAAAGGGAATGAGGGCTAGTTATTACTAACCCAACCTTTTCAAAGATGCTCATGCATGGGCTAGAAAATGCCAAAAGTGTGCCCTCTTTATAGGAAAATAGAAACTAGTAGCCCTTATACTCAATCCAATTTAGGTGGATCAACCCTTCATACAATGGGGGTTAGAATTCATAAGGATGATCAATCCACCATCAAGTGCATGGCATAATGGATGCTCATTGCAATTGACTACTTCACTAGGTGGGTGGAAGATATTGCTTTGAAGGAGGCTAATGAGGGTGTAGTTTTGGACTTCTATGATAGCATTATGACTAGTTTTGGTATCCCAACCACCATATTTTTTGATAATGCATTGGCATTCCTTGGTATGAAGAAAAGTGAGTGGGATCTCAAACTAGGCATCTACCTTAGCACCTATTCCAACTACTATCCTCAAGGAAATGGATTGGCAGAGTCCACAAATAATAATTTATTAAGGATCATCAGGAAGACCATGGAATAAAATCATATAACATAAAAAACCAAGATAAATAAAACCTTATGGATTGATAGAGTGACTCCTAAATCTGTCATTAGCATTTCTCCATATGTTCTTGTGTATGGAAGAGAAGCCAAATTGCCTATCTCTCTTGAGCCTCCTGGATTAGAGTTAGCCCATTAGGTTTGAGTTGATAGAGGATGAGCCCATGAATGTGAGGATAATAGAGCTCATGGAGATAGAAAAAACTAGGGACCTTGCTATGAAAACTTTGGATTCACATAAAGCTCAGGTCAAAAAAGCCTTTGACAAGAAAGATACAATAAGGAGCTTTAAGGAAAGGGACCTAGTCCTCAAATGGGACTAAAATATGGACAAACTAGGCAATCATACCAAGTTTGATAGATTGTGGAGTGTGGTATTCCTAATTTTCACATCCCTACATTTTTCTAAAATTTATAATTTTCTGCCATAGTGATGACCTAGTCATGACATCTAAAACTACGATTGGGGACCTTAAGTCAATTAGTGATATTTATGAATATTCATAATTTCAATTGAATAATTTAATAATTATCATATTTATGAATTCATGTATGCATTATAGTGATTTGAAAAAGAATTTATGGATCAATGAATAAAATTGGCATATATATATATATATATATATATATAATTTAATGAATGTTATAGTTTCAGTTGTAAATGAATCAATACTCATATTTTAGCATGTCATAAATTAACTTTTTAGGTTGAAAATACATAGATTATTGATTATCATAATGGTGATTTCCAAGTTTTTCAAATATTAAAATGGATCGAATGTTGAGCAATCCAAATTCAAAGATTTGATTACATCAATGGTTTTAAAGGTGCCATGGTAATTAGGTCACATTATTATGTACCATACATGAGCTTGTGATAAATTAAGGTTGAGATTATAAGGGTTATTTATAACCTAATATATTTCCTAAGGGGTTCTAAATTTAATCATAAATGCTTCATTATAAGGGATCCTAAATTCTAAGTGATCCAAGTCCTTATTTACTAAGATTGTAATTGAAATATTCCATAAACCCAAGTCTTAAAAGTATATGGTATTTTCAAAGGGCAATTTTGGATGGTAATATGAAATCATGTTTTGAGACATTAGCATGGTGAGTTGGCACTAGTTGACAAGTAAATTTAATGTGAAGAATATTCGATTCTTCGATATCTCAATGGAGATTTTGGTGGTCAGAGAAAATTTATGATGAAGCGTACATGCCTCAATTCATGGAGATTGGTTAGAGGTTTAGTGAAGGTTTTGGTAATTTCAAACTCTGATTGTTTTGTAAAATTAATTGGTATAATTACTAACTATATTCTTGATCTAGATGAACCAATGAGAGGTGAACACATCAGAGAAAGCAATTATGATGAGGATGGTAAATAAAAATAGCTTATTTTTCATTATTTTGGTCATTTTGGAAATCTTATTTGTGGAAGAGGCACTCTATCATTTTGGTTTTTAGGAGTTATAGAAGCGATTTTGAATGGGAAACTTGTATAAAACACATCTAGGTAAGCTATGAATGATTTTTGATAAATATTTATGGTGATTTCAAACATATTTTTAGTTGCATGGAAAATAAATGAATTCACAGTTGCATTGAAAATAAATGAATTCATGGTTGCATGGAAAGATATGAACTCTGGTTTGCAAGAGATAAATTTTGTCTTTGCATGAATGTTTTAGAAAGTTAAATGATACTATAGTTTATAATATCACTTATTTGCATGGATATTGAGAAGAAATGGCTTTAATTTTGATATATAACTATTTATCTTGATGAATGATGTGATAAGGGATATATTTCTGTCAGTTTGGTTCAAATATGGTTTTATTTAAATATATATATATATATATATATATATATATATATAATATTTTCACACTTAAATGCATGCATTGGTTATGTTATTATGTTCATTAATAGTTTAAAATGGTGCATCGGCATACAATTATAGTCTGAAAGTAATGTTGGGTATTTAATTTTTTGAAATTGTAAAGTTTCATATAAGCTTGACGTGTTATAAAATGAGTTTTTTATTTTAAGTATTTTTGAATATAAGGGTAAAATGTGTGGAAACATTTTATTTAAAAATTATGGATTTTTTGTTAGATGAGAAGATGTTGAAATATCTAATACATAATAAATTTAAAGGAATGTCAAAGATTTTTGTTGAATGGTTTATGTAGAAATATATTTTGAGATAATGTAGGCAATAATTTATATGGTTGTATAAGTTCAAGATGTTGTTCAAAAATTGAACCAAAATAAAATGGTATGGGAAAAATATTTGAAGTTAAAATTATGAAGGATATAATTTTTTTGGCTTGTTTAGGAAGTGGAATCATGATAGTTAATGAGAAATAAACAATGGGTTTATTTTAATTTTGAAAATTTGGTGAAAATCTTTCTGTTGTCCAAAATTTACAAAATAGTCACCTATAATAACTTTTGTGATGTTAAATTTGACGGCCAAATCACCGTCACCACAAACCAAAAATTACGCAGTTTGACGGTCATTTGAAGGTCAAATTTAAGATAACTATAAAAATAGTAAAATGATCATTTTTAGCAAAGTGAAAGTTGTTTCATAGAGTTTGGGCTCATCTTTCACGTGATATAGTTAAAATATTTTTACTATCAAGGTATTTTTCAAAAATAATTATTTTTGAAAGAATGGTGTTACACATGGTTAAAGAACATTGAAGTAAGTTTTTGGAGGTTTGGCATATTGTTTGGCAGTGGATTGATTATATATATATATATATATATATATATATATATATATATATATATATATATATATATGTTATTATGTGAATTACAATGTGAAATGGAATTAATGTAAAGATGAATTTCATTTAATATGATATGTTATTTGATTATTTATTGATTAAATGATAATCTCAATATTCTTAGTTGACTTAAAGGGGTCCCCACCTATTAAGATTCCCTGGTCTAAATTGAAATATTTGATCTCTTAAGATTTTTTTTTTAAATCTTAAATAATTGTTAATTTTTAACTACCAAATTAATTGATTTTAAAAAGTCAATTAATAAAGTTAATAAATAACTAACTAAAGTTAGTTATAACTTATTTTATAACCAACTTTGGAGGTTTCAAAAGAAATAAAGGATTCATTTTGAAGAGGAACAACATAGGTACTGAAGACTTATATGCTTGCGAAGTCAATCATTTATCTCTTTCTCTTCTAAGCAATTTCTCTGAGATAGCATGACTTTTGCAGATAGAACAATGGTACTTTCTCTGGTGGTTGAGTATATTACTTAGACAACACAAGTATATCTAATTTTATATTATCATTTATAATTGATTATTCTAAATATTTTCAAGTTTAATATCTTTTGATGATTACAACTTATAGCCCTATACACAAAATTTGAGTATTTAACCTAAATAATGATAAAAACATTGCTCTTATGACACATTGTTGATCTAATTGATTATAAAAGTTATCTTTTAGAGATATTTTATATGAAGGATGTTGATTTCTCAAATAAAATTGATCTAATTTTATAAGATAAATCTTATTTATTAAGACTCAACAATTATCTATTTTATTATATATTTTATTTATTTGAATTTGATTTCTAGTTCAATTTTGTTAACTTTAGTTTACTTTCTTTGGTAATTTCTATTTATTTATATTTTCTTTCTTTGTGTTAGTGTTAATTTATTTTCTTAGTTTAGTTAGTATTAAATTATTTTATTTTCCTAGTTTAGATTAGATTTCTTTACTTTAGTGTTAGTTGTTAATTAGTTCCTTAGTTAGTTTTGGTGTGGAGTAGAAGGTTGAACAAAATGCTAGTTGGAATGAGTGGTCTAAGGATATCCAAATTGTTCACAAAGCTTTTTAAACACTTTAAGTTTAATTAAAGTGTAACATGATTAATTTACAAAGCAAAGATCTGGTTCCTAGTGGGTTTCATGGTATTCAAGCAATTCAAGGTCATGAACAAACCTGCATAAGCCTCAAGAAATCATATATAGCTTCAAAGGTTCAAGAAAAGGTCCCTAGCATAAGGCTAAGTGAGCAAGACCATCATCAGGATGTCATACAAGAACAAACATACCATTTTAATTACACATTTTATAAATATTCTTAGAAAGCCTCACATGACCAGTGGATTATGAAAAAACAAGGTTCTTCATGCCATAAACATGCTCTATAAGTTTTATTTTCACATAATATTTCTAGCCTAATTTATGCATCTTCAAAGTGGAACCTGTAAAGTAAGATGTCCATTCAATTATCAAGTTTGACCTTCGAAAAATGACCATTTTGCATTTAAAAAGTTCTTAAAAGGTTCAATTTTGATCAAGATCAAATGATATGCATAAACTTATTTACTAACACATGTGATCTAATGTTTCAAGCTAGGGTTAAATAATTCAAAAGGTCACTAGGTTAAAACCCCTTAACAGGTTATAGGTTGGACAAGATCTAATGGCCCAGATTCATCAAATAGAGATTTGATGGTGCATGTTCACTAACAAGAAGGTGGGTCTGAGCTATATCAAAAATCATCACTCAATCATACCAATGATCTAATGGTGCATGGGAATTGATAATAAAGTGGGCCCAAATAGATCAAAGGCTTATATTGCTTCATATATTTTGATCCAATGGTGTATGAAGAAGTCAACATGTCAAAGGATCTTCATGGTAGGAAATCAATAGACCACGTTCATTCATACATTTTGATCTAATAGTGTGAGATAAGTCAATAATTTAGTGGGGATTTATGATTCCAATGGGGGTGAAGATATATTGGATCATTTTGATTGGCTTGATAGATATTCAATGGACAAATTTGAATCAGGGGTCGAACTAAGAATAGTTTTCAATAAAAGCAAACATGGTCTTATGGGGTCATCCTACCACCATTATAGCTTGATAAAACACCATTAAAGGGACACATTGATGTATTCAGACATTAATAACTTAAATGGATGCCATTAGAGCTTAATATAGACCTCTAGTTTAAAAATTTATAGCTTATAGGGTTATTTATGTAATTATGTTTGCCATTCGTAAAGAGGTCTATGCATATGTAATTTCTCGATGTTTACAAAAAGTAGAATATAACTATTTAGACCTATTTGGATTAAGAAAGGGGATATTCAATCTATAGGTTTGCATCAACATGACAACTATAGGAAAGCCAATAATCCTATATTATTTTTCTACCTATAGAATAGACCTATGATCCAAACATGGAAATGGAGTAGATATGTGATTAATGCAAAGGGTCCTCATCCTTCAACATGGCCATATTTTTTAGAAACATCCATCTAATAGATATGGCCATGATTCTATTGGATCCATGAGCATGAAATTTTTGTCTTTAGTGGGGGATGGCATGAAAGATCAAAAAAAAGGATCTAGTGGTTGGGACTTATATCTAGGTGTGTTTAATGCATCCTCAGAACCTTTGGGGGACTTTCCCACTCAAAAAACCATGATTAGTGTCCTAATTGATCAAAAAGGTAGTAAGGCATTCATTAGCGAAGTGAGTGGTAGCTCAAGATTAATTAATGATTCATGATGGTGTGTTCCCTTTCTAATGGCATGATCCCACTTTCCTTCTCTCTCCCTTTTCCTATATATCCTATTCTCATTCCCGTTATGGGGGTCTCATCTCTTAGAATTTTTCATTTATTTTCTAGGAAAAGGATACTATTGAGACTCTTTCAAAAGTGTGCTCATTTGATATGGTTAAACCCTATTAAAATATTATAAGAACTACCTTTTGAAGTAAAAGGATCAACTCTTTGCCTATCTCTTGTCTTCAATTAGTGTTTAGTATGCTTGTGTTTGGTGAATTTGTGAAGGAGAATATTCCTAGTTTACTATCCTTTTACTTGTCTCTTTGAAGGTGTTTTCAAGATAACTTGTAGGTATAGATTAGTGTTATACTTGGAACCTCTCTTATGAAATATTTATGTAACTAGTAAGATTCTGAGGTTGTGTAATCTATAGTTATCTTATGTTGATCTAGTGGGTGTTCAAGCTTATATGAGTGTCCATTCAAATTTGGTGTATCACCTTTTTAGCCTTATTATGATCCCTTATCCTCTTTCTAACCCTTTTCCCTATGAATTATTAGTTTATGTGAGAATCAAGAAGAAACTGACCTTCTTCGAAGGTCATCCCCAAAATAGGTGACCCATAACCTAGGGTTATTCCCATTATGTAGCTCAATTTTAAGGGCCTAAATAACCTCCTCTAAGGGTTAAAATTAAGCCTATAACATTACTTATGAAGATAAGAATGTATGGTTAACTAAGAATGATATGATCAAGTGATTTGTATCAAAGCAAGGTAGTTTAGGCCTATTTGGGTGTGCTTAGAGTGTGTGGAGAATAAATGAATGATATAGATCATTAGTGAGTAGAAGGAGGTCATGTGGACCATCAGATAACTATCATTAATATCTAAAAAGGTTTTATATATGAAGATCAATGTCAAAATACCTAATCAATCCATGAAGAGGGCTAGTTGAGTGAAGAAGGCTAGAGGCCAGTTTGAGAGGGATAGATGTTGAGGGAAGAGTTGAGGAAGAAAATCATCATCTGTTGTATGAGAAATAAGTGTTTATAAAGGTGGTCAATTTTATTATGCAGTTGAGTTTGTCTTGAGCCATCTAGGGGGTTAGTGCCTCTTTACAAGTGGGTGCTTATTAAAGCCTAGTTGAGTTGGTGTTGAGCTAGTCAAGGTTGGTGCTCCATGTGGAGTTGGTGCTTCACTAAAGAATTATTTTTTACTATAGGATTATAGTCCATTTAATTCATCATTGGGTTTTTTTCCCTATAAGTGTTTCCCATGTATATGTTGTGTTCATGTGTTTCATGCTCTTATGATTTGGTGCTTATGCTTGTTAATATGTATATGCTTGTTAGAATGGTTCATATATGTTTAAGTGGAATTGAATGAAAAGTTTTGAAGATGATTCACTCCCCTCTCAATAATTTTTATTCCAAAAAAAATTTCCTATATTTAATTTTTAAATATTTTTATCTTGACTTAATTTAATGTGTCTAGGCATTTTTCGTTGTTGTGTATACTTGCTCATATACTTGGATCATATACCTATTAATTAGGGAGTTTATTATTGGGTTGTACATGGTCCCTTTATTTTTATCATAGCCTATGCTTATATTATTGAAAGAAGTATTTGATAAAGGAGGGGACTTTCCATCTTTATTTGTTGATTTAATTATTTTATGTCATTTTATTCTACAACCATTTCTCAAATGCCTGAGGAGTTTGATTGGCTGCAATAAAACATTTAAGATGGAATAAGTGTTAAGATATGGAATTTACGGTCTAAAATTTATTATTAAATCAGTTTTCATGGGTTCAAATAAAATATTAATAATCACTCATAACCTTTGATTCTTCATTTGGAATGCTTGTTTTTGGCTTATTTAGAATTCTTGGGTGTTGTTGGTTTGGTCTTTGTTAGTTTTTGTTGGTGTTTTTGAAACAATTGTTTGTAACTGGTCTTTTATTTTGTTTTCCACTATTGAAAATTGACCACTAGATTTAAATTTATCATGTTCACTCTAAAACACAACTTCCTAATTATGGATGGGGTGGTTAGATCCACCAAATGGATGGGATCATTAGACTGGGTGTACAAGTTTAATTTTGTTGTATAAGTTCTTCAAGTTCTCTTGGATTATTTTATAGATATTATTGTTGGTGTATAAGTACTATTGATGCATACTTGATCCATTTTGTAAATTAATTAAGTATTGGGGAATTAGAATTTGGGTTTATTAATAAATTATATGTTGTAATGAAAATAAATTTGGATCATGTATAATTAAGTGGACTATTGTTTTTTATCATTATAAGATTTATTATCCTTGTTACAAATCTTAGTGTTACTATTTTTCTATTTTTTGGATCAAATAATGTTTGGTGCATAATTAAATTTTTAGGGGTAATGTAATTTTTGTAAATAAAATAATAGGTTGGGTGATCTTTATCTATGTTGTAAGAAAGCAAGAAAGTATGCATATAATGGTTGACTATCCTTGATTATCGTAGTTTTTATTGCTCCTTACTATAATTTTATGAGTGTAGTTCTATAACTTATTATTTAGGACCAATTATAAGTGTAATCAATTATATTTTTCTCAATTTTGCTTTATTCTCATATTAGTTATTAATGTCTTGCTAATGCAAATAGGTTGTTATCTTTACTTAGTATATAATTTTGGAATGATTTCAAAAGTTTTAGTTGGTCATAATTTATATCAATAACTATTATTAATATATGGAGTCTATTCTCATTGTCTTTGGTTGTGTTTTGATGAACATTTATATTGATTAAAAATAAATTAAATGGGAATAATATATTGCATGGTGCTCATTATCTAATTCAATTAAATGAAAGCTTTTAAATTCCTATAATTACATTACATTTTTTACCAGGTGTTTAATATTGAAAAAAATGATTATTTATACTTGGTTTATATCTTAAGGAGATTTAATTATGCATGGTTGTGGGGAAATTTGTTTTTCATTTCTATCTTCCTCCTTATGGGTTATTTCATCAAAACTATTATGCATTGTAGTAGGATGGAAACACAAAAACTTATTAATGGTTAAAATCTTATTTGGTAATTGATTTTCTTGGTTTAGTTCTCTAAATTAATTGGTTATGGGTAAGTGATAAAGGTTTACCTTACCATTGGTACATTATGGCTTATACTAAAGAAACTTATTAATATTAAGTACATATTGTAATCTCATGACCATGTATAACCATGATTTGATATGATAATATATACAAACTAAGAATGAGTTAGTGGTTGATCCCTTGTTTATAGAACTTTTTTAGTTATTATTTTTCACTTAAAGAATGTATGGAACTTTAATTAGTTCCTAAAATATCCAACACAAAATTATAACTAGTTATAAGCTCAATTATTGGTTAATTTTTCCATGGGTTCAGTATTGAGAATTAATTAGTTATATAGTAAATACCATGGTGAGTTTAACTATTGGAAATCATGGGTTACTTTATATTTTAAAAATAAATAACTTTTGTGCATTAGATATTACTGAATAATGTAAGAAATTAGAAGTATGTTAGAAATCATAAGACTATGTATAATTGACCCTTAATATGGTAACTGGATAAACAAAAAAAATTAGAATGAGCCTATAGTTGACCATGTTATGGAGATTGGTCAAATTGATGCAAATAAAATAATTTATTCTATAAGGTTGGGTTATATTTTTCAATTGAGTTTAATTGACAATTCTTAGGCTAATAATTGGAAGGACCATGTGGGGTATGGATCCTAAGTCAATTATTTTATATAAAATGCTGATAGGTAGCACCACCCCAATTTGCCTACCATAACTATGGAGTTCATTTTAAATTAGCAATTATTTTCTTGCATAGTTATAAATTGAGCCATAATTGTAGATGGTAATATATGTTGTTGTTGTTGATATATTTATGATACTCCTTTGTCTTTTTCTTGTTAAATAAATGTAATTGATGTTAGTTTTATGATGTGATCTTCTTAACTTGAGCTTTCTAAGCTTGATGTTTGATGTTTAGAATACATGATTTACCCACCTCAATGGGTTAATGTTCTCTCATTCTCACAATAATGATGGGTTATGGTATAAATTACATTTGAAACATTGGTTTGTATGCTTTCGTACACTTGAACCCCTTATGAAATATTATCTAGGTTATTTTGTGAAGGATAATTATGTAGTTTTAGAATTAAATAAGAAGTGTGGTAATTAGTGGTCTCATTTAATAAGAGGAAACTTATTTGTATTCCTTAATGCAATATCATTGTTAATTATTTTAATGAACCCATGACATACAAGATTGATATGATGTGAATAAGTTCCCATCTCGCATCCACAAAGCGTAATTGACATTGAGCTTATAGGTTAAGTTTTGGATTAATTTCTATGGTTGTTTCCCTATTTGGATGAGACCAACTATCTTTGAGATACATCACTCTAATATCCTTTGATGAAATAACCACTTATGTAGGATTCTCCCTTTAGGGATACCTAACATTATAAATTATTGCATGATGAATTGTATTAATTGATATTTAAACACAAATTTAATGCATAGGGTTATTGACATGAATTATAGTTAAGTTATTATTATTAGATATGAATTGGAAGGATAATATGGTAGGAGGACCCTAGAGATGAGATTGAGATATATAGTTTCATCAGGTAATACTATTTTCATTGTCCAAAATATCATTGGGAATTATCCTTTATTGGAATTGGTTATTCACATATTTTACATTTACTTCATGAATGATGGTTCATCATGAACATGGTACGATGATCACTAAGAAATGTTTCCCTTACCAAGTGTTAAAATAAACATGATGGTTAATGTTTTCACTTGGATTTTCACCCTTTGAGGAAATGCATAAGCTATCCTCATCCAAGTGGCACAATGGAAACACCTCTAGGTTTTTGGGTAGCCTAAGGATGAGGTGAATCTCTAGAAAGGGATAGCTCCCTTTATGTACCACTTTGGATCACTACTACACGTAAAATTTTAAGAGGGGAAAGAGAGAGAAATAAATGAAAGAAAAATATCCTAAGGGAGGTGATACACCAAATAGATTGATGAATTCTAACTAGCTATATGTTACACATGAAACCTAGAGACTAACCAAACATATACTCCTTCAATCTACATCTTCTCAAATCAATGTTACATTATGAGATCATAGATGAATGTTTAGGATAAGAGGACTAGAAAAGAGGAATTTAATTTCACTAATGAATAGACTAAATCTCTTAACCTTGACACTTCCTAAAACACTTTACATGCCCTATAAGAAGAAATTTTCCAACTAAAAATAGGGTGAAAGAATGAGACAACATGATAAGGAATCCATAGTCTTAACTAAACAATATCCAACATTCAATAAATCACACTAAGAATAGTAATGAAGAGGTAAAAATAAGTATTATTATTAATAAAATGGTATGAAAATGAGTAGGGATTTGCCATACTTTAGGCGGATCATAAGTTATAATGGCCAAAATGGTTAGTTCTTATATAACTCGAGAGAGAGAGGAGAAGAGAGAATTACAAAAGTCACAAGGACACTTGTAAATATGAGATAATAAATTAATTATGCATGATAAGGGGATGTGAGATGAACCATAAAAATTTAGGAAGCACAAGTTTCCGTACAAGGCATGAAACTCTTGCAAAATGGCATAAAACTATTTATTCTAGCTTTAAAAAAATTACCTTCATGATTAGACCTAATTAAAAATCTCAAAACTAATTAGGGATAGGTATTATTATAATTAATGAGAAGGGTTAAAAACATTCCTCTCCATGCATTATTTGTAGGCTTGGTCATATGGAATCATCCCAAAATGAGCTATCATCATCTGTTATAAAGAAAACTCTTTTTTCATGCACCTTGCACACTTGGCCTCAAAATTGGCTTTAATTTTCCATAAAAATACATGGTATGGAGTTAATGAAACCTTTAAATACCCTTCATGGCCTTATAATTATTAGGGACACCTTAAAATCACTTCTACTTAGAGTTTTCACACTTCTCACCCTTATGTTCACTATGTCAGTTTTGATAGTCTAAGATGAGAGCTCTAGTTTGGACACTTAGGAGTTTACTATTGGAATTAAAATACCATAAGTAGTTATTAAAATTCCTAATATTCCTTTCAAACTTTATTTCATCTTCAAACCTCTTTTAGAACCTCCAAAACACATAAAATGGTCAAATACCATATTTTACACCCTATCCATACAATTTCATATAACTCAAAAGCATGGGAGGAATCCTGAACGAGTCCTTTACCATTTATAATCACTTTCATGGTCAAAATATTCCATTATATTATATTTATAGATTCATCTTATCCATTAGTTCTTGATTGAGGGTTTGCAAGGGTTTTAGGTCTATTTTCACTCTTAAGCATTGTTCATAAAATCCTAATGTTATAATCTCAAAAAAAAAAAAAAAAAAAATGTGATCTTTAGGTCCCTTGATAACACCTATAAACTCCTTTTTTATCCATGAAAACCCTTCTAAAAGATGTGAGTAATCAAACCTCTCCTATCGAGCTTATTTTCTCCTTTCCTACATGCCTAAGTTGTATTTGAGTCAAAAGTGCCCCTTTTTGGTTTCTCCTATATTTAAATGATTTAAAATTTCTGAAATTTCATCATAAACATTACCCACTAGGTTTTAATTCTCACCAAAATCTATAAGTGAAGATGGACTCCCATTTGGCTTCTAGACCTAGTCATGCCTAATAGGCTTGTCTACACCTCAAAGCCTAAATATGACCTCCTTAATCTTCCTCTACATTCCACAAGCTCCATCACTTATTTTTTGACCCTATTAACATCATAAAATATATTATAAATCATACCTAGGGATAGAAGTATAAATGATCTCCCATTTGGGAACTAGGCTTCCTTAAGGCCTAACAGACCTACCTATAAGTTTAAAATTATAGATCATTTTATTGGTATTCCTCAATCTATGTTTATTTTATTATGATTTTTTAGATATAATTCAACTCTATACACCCTCCTAAAAATTTTCTATGGCTCTTTGCTTCATATTTCTACCTTCTTTTTCAAACCCGACCAACTTTACTCATAAGGGAGTGCCCTCTGTCTAAGACAAAATATAGGGCATTCAACTATTTCCTCAAATGAAGTTGAGTATATTAAGATATTATTAAATTATTATAAACATAATACACAAAATATTAACCATTATTTAGGTCAATAGGGTCATCAACTCCTTCAAACTTTAAGGCAGATTGTATAGAAGTTAGACTGCACAGGGTTTCAAGGTATGGGTTATGCAATGTTTGTTTAGATCTCATTTCTTCTATATGTTTGTCATGAAGGTTATATGAGACAAATTTGATCAATAAATAATTTTAATAATTATATTTTACCACACTAATCCTCCATAAACCTTTTTATACATTTAACTTCTCAAGACTGAGTTCTAACATTGACTATGTCCAACTCCAAAATGCTTCACCTGTAAGTGATTATGTGTGTTTTGACCTCAAGGATAGTGTCAAAAACCTCCTCTACTCCCCATTAGATTCATATTGAATTTTTTTATGTTAATCTACTCCATATAAATTATTTTTAATCATTGTAAGAAACATCTCCTACTCATTACATGTAACAGTCCTCGAAATGGTTGTAGGTGCTCATAGGGTCATAAGGGGTATGTATAGGTTTGTTTCATCATGTTAAGGGCTTACTAAGTTTATAATTATCTTAATGGATGTGTTCACCTACGTTTTTCATAATTCTAACCTATCTTTATCCCTTCACATACACCCTAAGCTCATAAATTGAGTCCTCCCTGCCTTTTAACTGAGAAACCTTATCTTTCCTACTCCTATAGGTGATTATAGATTATCTAAACCTTTCTGAAAATAAATAAACCACTTTGAATATCCATAGACCAAATATATCAAAAAATTTCCATTTTATTCTTGGAAATAAGTTTGTTATCAAGGATATCTAGTCCTTTTGATAACCCTATAGCTATCCTATAGGCTACATTTATGGTGAAAAGGGGACCTATAGGTACAGATGGGAAACAAAAAAAAAGCTTATCATCTCCTTCTGATGATCCTTTTGGTCATATATGTCACTTGAACCACTTGGAACCATTCAACCTTTATTTCTTAGTCTATAATTGTCAATCATGGAGTGTGAGGTCATCTTTTGATCAAACTCCTATAGACATCAATGCTTGAGTTTAATGTTTTGTAGGAAACTTTAGGCCTCTCAATCACCATCCTCCACTAAGCCTCTACCCCTAAAAATTTGCAATGATCTTATCTATGCTATAGGATACAATAAAATATCAATATAATGCATCAAAATCCCATGTAACAATGTCATATACCATTCAAAAAATGCTCATTGGCCTTTATTTTCATAGTTTAGGGATTTGGTCTCAAAATGTAGTCATCACCTTTGAAGGGTTCTTTAAGGTCTGCTTAGTAGTTTAGCACTTTATATGATATTTATATAATATCCTCAACACACTAAAATATAAAGTAAAGACTCATCACTTGTTTCAACACCTCAAGAAGACCCATTAACTCTTTATCAAGGCTACTTGTAGATGCACATTTTCCTGTTTGCAAGTAGTGAATGCAAACTTAGATAGTAAGATATGTGATCTTGTGATAATTTTTAGGCCTTATCCAAGTTTTTAAATCCACTTATAATATTATAGAAGGTTTGTATCAACTGTCAAAGCTCTTATTCCATCATGATGTTATCAAAGAGAGATCCATGAAGGTGGACTTAGGCTGTATGCAAGCAGTGAACCTAAAATGACTCATGTATCAAGGGATTGGATTCATAATAAATTGATATTTTCACCAAAGTATCAACATGAAACATAATTATACTTACACCTCCATGTAAATTATAAAGAGGTTTTCCACATGTACTCTAACATGGTTTCAAGTGAAATTAAACATGGAGTTGACAGTGAGAGATAACAACACTATAAGCTACCCAAAACATGATATGGTTAAACCAAAACATGTAAGGAGGTGAATATATGTCCTTGAGAACTATGTGACACCATATTAAAACTACATGAGACCTTTATAGGAAACCAACATTTTACAAATAAGAACTTTGACTAAGACTACACATAGTGGCACCTTCCTTTCAACATGGACTAACTTTCCCATAAAAACATGACAAAACATAAAAATAAGTATGTAAACCATATAAAAAGGTATCCAACATCCTTTGGAGTTAGCATCACCAACTAGTTCAAATGGAATTGACCAAAATGGAGGAAAACCTATAGGGTGGACTAAACAACAAAAAGAAAAACATAATCAACTTCATGAGTATGGTTCATAAATCACAAAACACCATTATTCAAAATATTTCTATGTAATTGAAGGTATTTGAATTTAATATAACATCCCAAATGAATTTTACCTAAAACCTTTTCAGTTGTCTATACTAAGAACAAACCTAAAGGTTACTTCTATATGTCTAGGAAAGTAAAGGAGTAAAATGGTTTTGGATTAAAAATGGAACTTCTAGAGAATATAAAGAATTATGATGAGTGTGAATAAGATTAATAGGCCCTCAATGATATTCTCTCATGTGTCACACTTCCCCATTATCTATACAAATGCCAAATGCTCCCTTTCTCAGTTGGTTTCTTGAATTTCAATTAGAAAACCTATAAGATTCTGATGTAACTGACATACCTGATAGGTAAACTAACCTATTGGATGCTTGAAAGAAAAATAGGACACCTAGGCACCTTGGGAACCATGTTATAATCTTGATATATCTCACCAACTTATGTAAAATAGTACTCAACATAAAATTTAACCATGAAACCTCATTGAAAGTAAGAAAACAAAGGAAATTGTTACCAATAATATTCAAAGGATAACCTAGGATGCATGACCAGTTGATGTAACTTTAGAGTCACCATAGCTGCTTAGATAGATACCTCCAAAGGTTGATTGTTGAAAGACCACATCAAAAATATTTCAAAATTTTAGACCAAGAGTCCCACCAAGCATGCCAAAAAATCTTTTCACTTGGATTTTCACCCTTTTAGGAGATGAATAATCTCTCCTCATCCAAGTGGCACAATGGAAACACCTCTAGGTTTGTGGGTATCCTAAGGATTAGGTGAATCTGTAGATAGGGATAGCTTCCTTGATGTACCACTTTAGATCACTACTACGCCTAAACCTTGGGGGGGTAGGGAAAGAGATAAAAATAAATAAAAGAAAACTATCCTAAAGGAGGTCACACACCAAATATATTGATGAAATCTAATCAGTTGTATTTTACACATGAAACCAAGAGACTAACCAAACATACACTCCTTCAATCTACATCTTCTCACATCAATGCTAGATTATGAGGTCATGGATGAATTTTTAAGCTAGGAGGACTAGACAAGAGGCAGTGAATTTCACTAATGAATAGACTAACTCACTTAACCTTGACACTTCATAAAACACTTCACATGCCCTATAAGAAGAAACTTTCTAACTGTAAATAAGGTGAAAGAATGAGACAACATGCTAATGAATCCATAGTCTTCACTAAGAAAGATCCAACATTAAAGTAAAACACACTAAAAATAGTCATGAAGAGGTAAAAATAAGTATTATTATTGATAAAATGATATTCAAATGAGTAAGGCTTCACCATACTCAGGTGGAACATAAGTTACAACAGTCAAAATGGCTAGTTTTTATAGAACTTGAGAGAGAGAGGAGAAGAGATAAGTATAAGGGTCACAAGGATACTTTTAAATCTAAGAGAATTAGTTAATTTTTAATGATAAGGGGATGTGGTACTAACCATGCAAGGTTATGAAGCACAAGTATCCATACAAGGAATGAAACTCTTACAAAATGGCATAAAACTCTTACAAAATGGCATAAAACTCCTTATTTTGGCTTAAGAAAAATTGCCTTCATGATTATCCCTATTTGAACATCTAAAAACTTATTAGGGATAGGTCTAATGATTATAATTAATGGGAAGGGTTACAAAAATGCCTCTTCATGCATTGGTTGTAGCCCTGGTCATGCAAAATCATCCCAAAATTAGCTATCATCATCTAATGTCAAGAAAACTCCTCTTTCATGCACTTACAAATTGGACCCATAATTGGCCTAATTTTTCCATTAAAATACATGGAATTGATTTAAAGACACATTTCAAGACCTTCTATGGCATTAGAAGCATCAGGGACACCTTAAAATCACTTCTACTTGGAGTTTTCATACTTCTCACCCTTATGTTCACTATGTTAGTTTTGATAGGCTGAGATGAGAGATCTAGTTTGAACACTTAAGAGTTTTTATTGGAATTAAATGACCATAGGGAGTTATTAAAAGTCCTAATCTTCATCTCAAACTTTATTTCATCTTCAAACATCTTTTAGAACCTCTAAAACTTAAAAAATGGTCAAAATACCCTATTTTGCACCCTACCCATATAATTTCATACAACTCAAAAGTATGGGAGGAAGAATTAGTGAGTCCTATACAAGTTAAAATAACTTTAATGTTAAAATTATTACATTATAGTATATTTATATCTTTATCTTTTCCATCGGGTCTTAACTAAGGGTTTAGAAGGGTTTTAGGCTTATTTTCACTCTTAAGCATTGTTTATAAAAACCTAATAGTAGAATCTCAAAAAAAATACACAAAAATGATATTTATGTCCCTTGATAACACCTATAAACTCCTTTGGTATCCATGTAAATCCTTCTAAAATATGTGAGCAATCAAATCTCTCTTATTGAGCTTATTTTCTCCTTTCCTACATGTTTGAGTTGTACTTGAGTCAAAAGTGTCCCTTTTATGGTTATTCATAAAATTTTAAAAATATAACATGTCATAAATTTCCTCATAAACATTATCCAATAGTTTGGAATGCTCACCAAAATCTACAAGTGAATTTGGACTCCCATTTGGCTTCTAGGCATAACCATGCCTAGCAGTTATGTGTGTACCTCAAATCCTAAATATGACCTCCTTAAGCTTCCCCTAAATTAAAAAATATCTATATCTTAAAAATTTACCCTATGAAAATTCTAAAATATATTATAAATCATACCTAGGGATATAAGTATAAATGATCTCCCATTTGGGCACTAGGCCTTTTCAAGGCCTAACAGACCTGCCTACAAGTTTAAGATTTTAGATCATTATATTGGTATTCCTCCCTCTATGTTTATTTTATTATTATTTTTTGGATATAATTCAACTCTATACATCATCCTAAAAGGTTTGTATAGATCTTGGCTTCATATTTCTACCTTATACTTCAAACCCTATCAACTTTGCTCATTAGGGAGTGCCCTTTATCTGAGACAAAATAAAGGGTCCTAACATATTTCCTAAGATTAATTTGAATATATTAGGATATTATTCAAGTATTAGATACTCTATACACAAAATATTATCTGATATTTATGTCAATAGGCTCCTCAACTCCTTCAAACTTTAAGGTAGACTGTATGGAAGTTAGACTGCACAGGGTTTCAAGGTATGGATTTTGTAATGTTTGTTTAGAGCTCCTTTCTATTATATGTTTGTCATGAAAGTTATATGAGACAAATTTAATAATTATTTAAGTTTTCTCATTCTATTTTACCACTATAATCTTCCATATACCTTTCTATACATTGAACTTCTCAAGATTGAGTTCTAACATTGATTGTGTCCTACTCTAAAATGTTGTACCTATAGGTGATTATGTCTGCTTTGACCTCAAAGATAGTGTCCAAAACCTTATATACTCCACCTTAGATTCATATTTAATTTTTTTAGGTCCATATAATCCATATAAAGCTATGTTAATCATTTTAAGTAACATCTCCTACTCCCTTCCTATAACAGTACTCTATAGTTGTAGTGTATAGGTTTGTTTCATCATGTTAAGGTATTATGAAATTTATAATTATCTTAATGGAAGTTTTAACATACTTTTTTTTATCATTAAAACCTCTCTTTATCCTTTCACATACACCCTAAGCTCATAAACTGAGTCATCCCTACCTTTTGACTGAGAAACATTATATTCCTATAGGTGCTTATAGATGATCTAAACCTTGTTGACAAGAACTCAAACCATTTGAATATACCTACACAATAATCTAGATGATTTTTTCCATTTAATTCTTTGAAATAAGTTTGTTATCAATACTATCAAGCTTAGTCCTTTTGATAAACCTATAGCCAATCTATAGGCTATATTTATGGTGAAAAGGGGACCTATAGGTATAGGTGCGAAACAAAACAAAGATTTTCATCTCCTTATAATGATAATTTTGGTCATATATGTCACTTTAGCTACTTGGAACCATTCCACCTTGATGTAATAGTCTATAATTGTCAATCATGGAGTGCAAGGTCACCTTTTGATCAAGGTCTTGTAGACATCAATGCCCAAGTTTAGTGTTTTGTAGGCAACTTTAGGCCTCTCAATATCTATCCTCCACTAATAATTTCCCCTAAAACATTGCAAGGATATTTTATATGTTATATTATAACAGCCAAGATCATTATAATCCATAAAAATACCATGTAACCATGTCATATGCCATTCACAAAATGCTCATGGGCCTCTATTTTCATAGTTTAGGGATATGGTCTCAAAATGTAGTCATCACCTTTAAAGGGTTATTTAAGCTCTGATTAATAGTTTATTACTTTAGATGAGCTTAATATAATATCCTCAACACACTAGTATCTCAATTAAAGACTCGTCACTTATTTTAACACCTCAAGAAGACCACTTAACTCTCTGTCAAGGCCACCTATAGATGCACATTTTCCTATTTGCAGGTAGTGAATGCAAACTTAGATAGTCAAAAAGATACGTGATCTTATGATAAATTTTAATCCTTCTCCAAATTTTTAAATAAAATTATAATATTCCAAAAGGTTTAGATCAATTATCAAAGCTCTTATGTAATGAAATTACTTCAAGAATTAAGTATAACAGCATAATTATATCCAAATATGACTGAAATATATCCAAATGTATGATAATAGATAAGCCACTTCGAGGGGGCAACCTCCACAAGCTTCAATAAGAGCAGAATTCACAATATGATGATAAATGATTACCCACTACCTCCTATATTGTTAGGAGACCCCTTATCCAACAGAAGCACAATTGATTACTTTCTTATAAGCAATTAAACACGGAATTATACCAGAATGATAAAGTAACTAGAAACTTGAGACATCAAAGAATTTGAGAGACAATACACACTCTTGTATTAGATATTACTAGAAGAAAATACAATAAGGAAGATGCCACTTCTTCCTCCATCTCAAAGGTTTGCCACACCTCAAGACCTTCTTCCCTCTCTCTCTTGCTCAACACAAACCAACTCTATAAACTGAGTTGCTATCCCTCCTTGAATGCTTCAGCTAATCTCCTTGACCTTACACCTGTAGATCTCCTTGACCTTGCTTGCTTCAATGCTTTTACTTGCCTTCTTGATAAATACAATACATGCCTCATGGGTCTTTAAATAGAATCCCATGGTTACAAAAATAGAAATCTAACTATAATAATTAGACATGCAGCTTGTGACTATAATTAGTCATTTGACATGCAAACACTCACTTCACTTAACTGATTGTTCGTCAATAGCAGTAATGGAACGCACAGGCGACCGATGCCAGTCCCTGCTTGCCTGGTGCTGCTGATGTCAGCCGACTAGCTACCATCGATGGTTGCCTTTTACGCTGTATCTGACCAACACCAGTCATACTACCAATGCCAATTCTTTTGGTTCTTCAGCATCCTCTTCATCATGTCTGCAAATAGTTGAAGCTTTTAGCTCCACACCCTAACAATCTCCCACTTGGAGATAAATAGCTGCAAGTATACCTGTACCTGTACACCATCTATTTTGTTCTCTTGGCTCTGTATCCCTCTTCAAAGTTACTCTTGAAGACCAACCACCACGAAAACCTGTGATGCTATACCTGTCACTTATGCCAAAAGAATTTTGCTGCTCCCAAATTCTTCATGACATACTTCTAAACCAACTCTACCCTTAGCTCAAAAAACTCCCTGTATATGAAACCCTACAACAAGTAACACAATACAGTAACAGGATAATGTAGCTAATATTATCCAACCTGGTAAAGATAAAATACAATGGTCAAACCTCCATTGTCTTGCAGCCTAATCAAGACCATATACCATAGCCTTCTGTCTCACGTGTCCATCCACTCTCTTCTCTAATATGGGAATCCATCCCTCCATCTAGTGCTTCCTTCCAGCTAACAACTCTATCAACAAATACCTATTTGGTTCTTCTCCAAGGACTCACACTCCTCATCTATGCCAAGCTCCCACTATTTCTGGACTCTACCTGCATTGCTTCTTCCATCTTCCTAGTTCTTGACTATTAGTAAGCAATAAAAATAAGGTGAAAAATGAATATGAGGTTCACTTACCCTTTCTGACCTCCATATGGGTGTTTGAGACTCCTTGATCGCTTGCTGTCCACCCAACATCCATTCCAGTGACCGATCTCAGCCATCTCCCAGTGTACTCTCGATCGATGTCGATTCCCTGCATTGACCCTGACTGCCAACGTCATTTCCCTAGCCAATGCTAGTGTCCCCCCTGTCGATGTCAATCCTAATGACCAACGTTGAACTTCTCCTGCCTGACCTACCGACCCTACTGGTCTACACATGACCAATGTCAGTATCTGGCTGACCGACGTCGGTCCCAAGTGACCGACATCGGCATCTGTGTGTTCCTGTAGGTGATGAAATCTTCATCTGTGAGCTCATCTTGGATCAAACCTCTGTCCATACTACCCTTCTCAAATTTATTCAGCCCCTGTGACTAATCTCTGTCCTTCATCTCCTTCATAAACACCAAGGCTTCTTTGTTCCTGTCAAAAGCATCAAATTTCCTTTTTCTGCAATGAACTCTATCTATGCTTTCTGAATCTGAACACATACCTTTTGAATCAAGAACATCCATTCCCTTCTTATTCATGTGACCAAGCCTATTAAGCCACATCTTCGAATCTACGACTGAAGTAGATAAACCAAAAGTAGAATCAGCAATACAAGTAGATAGATAAAGAGTATCTACTTTCTTACCTCTTGCTAAAACAAGTGCACCCTTGGTAACCTTCTAAGAATCCACTGTGAGGGTTATTGTGCATCCCTCGTCACCCAACCTTCCAATAGAAATCAAACTCTGCTTTAGAATTGGAACATGCATGACCTCCTTCAACACCCATGTGTTGTCAATCTGTAATCTTAGCTGCACTTTCCCTTTGCCAACTATCTAACAAGGCATACCATCCCCTAAATAAATCACTCCAAAGTCTCCCTGTTCATACTCATGGAACAAATCTCTATTTGGGGATGCATGAAAAGATGAACCAGAATCTAAAATCCATGATCCTACCTGACTATCCAAAGAAAGTATGAGAGCATCCTGTACCACAATATTTGCATCCTTTGCTTCTTCAATACCTGCATGTTGATTCTCTTTATCTCTCAACCAACACTCCTTCTTTGTATGTCCTTTCTTTCCACAAAACCAGCAGGTAACACCTTTAAACTCGGATCTCCTTCCTGACCTTGATTTCCCTTGCTCAATCTTCTCCCTTTGCCTTCCCTTGCTTTCTACACTTAGAGCATTACCTGATGATTCACCTGTGCTTCTCCTGCGTATTTCCTCATTCAAGATCACACTCACAACATCATCAACTTTTAAGATTTTAGAAGCAGATGCAGAATTACTTACTGCCATAACCAAACTGTCCCAACTTTCAGGCAAAGAACATAAAATCAACAGAGCCTTTACCTCATCATCAAAAACAATATTGACTGAAGCTAATTGGTTTACCAAACCATGGAAATCACTGAGATGAGTATGTACCGATCCACCTTCCTGAATTTGCAAAGTAAATAGCTGCTTCATAAGATATACCTTATTAAAAGCCGAGGGCTTTTCATATAAATTTGCCAAGGACTTTATCAACTCTTCCATTGTCTTGCACTATGATAAGCCAGGAATCACAGACGATGCAAGGCTCAACCTTATGGAACAGAGAGCCTTCCAATCAAGAACACTCCATTCTTCATCCTTCATATCTGTGGGCTTGCATGCAACCCCACCCAACGGTAAGTACAAATCCTTCTGATACAGATAATCTTCAATCTGCATCCTCCAGTGTTGATAATTCTTACCATTAAACTTCTCCATTCGTAGCTTACTTTCTTCTGCCATTGCTAAACTCCCACTCAATCAGAAAACCCTGTGAATGACCTGTAATCAAAAACAATAACCTACTTCCTATAAACCGTAGCTCTGATACCAACTGTTAGGAGACCCCTTATCCAATGGAAGCACAATTGATTACTTTCTTATAAGCAATTAAACATGGAATTATACTAGAATGATAAAGTAACTAGAAACTTGAGACAACAAAGAATTTGAGAGACAATACACACTCTTGTATTAGATATTGCTAGAAGAAAATACAATAAGGAAGATGCCACTTCTTCCTCCACCTCAAAGGTTTGCCACACCTCAAGACCTTCTTCCCTCTCTCTCTTGCTCAACACAAACCAACTCTATAACCTGAGTTGCTATCCCTCCTTGAATGCTTCAGCTGATCTCCTTGACCTTACACCTGTAGATCTCTTTGACCCTGCTTGCTTCAATGCTTTTACTTACCTTCTTGATAAATACAATACATGCCTCATGGGTCTTTAAATAGAATCCCATGGTTACAAAAATAGAAATCTAACTACAATAATTAGACACATAGCTCGTGACTATAATTAGTCATTTGACATGCAAACACTCGCTTCACTTAACTGATTGTTTGTCAACAGCAGTTCTGGAACGCACAGGCAACTGACGCCGGTCCCTGCTTGCCTGGTGCTACCAATGTCAGCTGACTAGTTGCCGTCGCCGGTTGCCTTTTGCACTGTATCTGACCGATGTTAGTCATACTGTCGATGCCGGTTCTTCTGGTTCTTCAACATCCTCTTCATCGTGTCTGCAAATAGTTGAAACTTTTAGCTCCACACCCTAACATATATATAGTTTATCTAGGCCATGGTTACACCATAGGCTGACCTACTAATCAAAATAAAGCATAGATAAATGTAATATAATGTCAAAGAGGGATAAGTAAGCCATAAGTTGGCTAATACTATCCTCATACATGTGATAGGTTAGGGGCATAACATGCCCTTCCCCTTCAAACCAACATTGTCCTCAATGCTGAACAACTCTGGATTTTGTTAAAAAAAATCTTCACCTTCCCAAGTTACATCTTCACTACTTTGGTTTTTCCACTTGATCAAATATTCCCTAATCTCTCTGGTTTTCAACCTCTTAGTACATGTTTGGAGGATCTTCTCTGGTTCTAAAATGACTCATCCTTCTTCATCTAGTTTTAGGAGCTCTGTCTAGGTTGAAACTTTCTATCCAATGACCTTCTTCAAACAAGAAACATGAAATACTAGGTGTATGTGAGATGAATGAGGTAACTCAAGCTTGTAAGCCACACTTCCAATTTTTTGTAGAACCTGATAAGGGCCATAATACTTAGGAGCAAGTTTGTTGTCCTTTTTTTGTTGCTTTAAGGACATCTACTTGTAAGGCTACAAATGAACAAATACCTAGTTACCCACCTCAAAATTTTGCTCACTATGATGTTGATCTACTTATTGCTTCATCCTATTTTGTGCCAAGGCCAAATTCTCTTTCAAACTAGCCAAAACCTCTTGTTGATGTTGAATGTGTTCTTCCACATCTCAAACCTTGGTGTGCACCTTTAACGAAGAAGTGATGGAAGGTGGATGGTAACCATATAGTGCTAGAAATTGAGACATTTTAGAAGAGGTATGGAAAGATGTGTTATACCACCATTCTACAAGTGGTAGCCATTTAACCTAATGTTCTTGTTTATCTAATACAAAACAACAGAGATACCCCTCTAAACATTTGTTAACCACTTTAGTTTGTCCATCAGATTGGGGGTGGTAAGATGAGCTATGAGCTAGCTGAGTACACAAATAAGAAAATAGTTCAGTCCACAAATTACTAGTGAAAATAGGATCACAATCACTTATAATTATTTTTGGGGTTTCATGTAATTTGAGAACTGCTTCCATAAAAATAGCTGCTACTATACTTGTTGAAAATGGGTGTGAGAGAGAAAAAAATGGGAATATTTTGTAAGCCTATCCACAATGACCAAAATAACATTCTTACCTTTAGAACAAGGCAACCCAGTGATGAAATCCATGGAAACCTCCTCCCACCTTTGACTAGGAATTGCTAATGATTGTAACAAACCTGGGGTCTTAACTATTTCACCTTTATTCTATTGGCATATCAAGCATTGTTCCACAAATTTTTGTACATCTCCCTTGAGTCCTTCCCAAAATAATTCTTTCTTAATTATATGATAATTTTTCAAGAACCCTAGGTGTCCCCCAATTGGAGATGCATGCAACTCTGCAAGAATCTTATGCTTAAGCTCTGAATTTTTGCACAAGTATAACCTACCCTTATACCATAGAACATTACCTTTCCATTTAAATTTGTTAAAGGATAAATTACCTTGTTGGAGATTTTGAATCAGAACTTGTGTATCCTTGTCTTGCTCCCATTCTAACCTAGCTTCATCCACCGAATCTGCTTGCAATATGGACATTACATAAAGTAATGCTTCTGTGGATACATCCCATCTAGATAGTGCATCTACTACTACATTATCTTTACCCTTCTTGTAGATGATTTAAAAATCATAATCCAACATTTTGGTTACCCATTTTTTTTGTTCCTTAGATGATAATATTTGCTCCAAAAAGTATTTGAGACTATCATGATCCATTTTCACCTTAAAGTGTCTACCCATCAGATAAGGCCTCCATTGTTTAACTGCATGAAGAATAACCATCATTTCTTTTTCATAGACAAGTTTTTGTAGATTCTTACCTTTGAATTGATGAATTTCAAATGTAATGGGTCTTCCTTCCTACATTAATACTACCCCCAATCTAGACCCAGAAGCATCACATTCAATAGTGAATGTTTGTGAGAAGTCTGGAGTAGCCAAAACTGGAGTGGTGCACATAGTTACTTTTAGTTTCTCAAATGCTTTGGTGGCATCATCATTCCAATGGAAAGCATCCTTCTTTAGCAATGTAGTGAGTGGATTTGTTATGCTACCATAAGCTTTCACAAATCTTCTATAGTAACCTATTAGTCTAATGAACCTTCGAAGTTTTTTGAGAGTTTTTGGCATGGGCCATTCCATTATCACTTTGATCTTTTGGGGATCAACTTTGGCCCCTTCATGGGAAATAATGTCATCAAGGTACTCTACCTCCTATACTCCAAAAGCACATTTTGATGACTTCACATAAAGTTGGTGCTTCTCCAAAACTATCAACACCTATTTCACATGTTGCATATGTGCTTCCCATGTCTGACTATAAATCAATATGTCATCAAAGAAAACTAGCACAAACTTCCTTAAAAAAGGCCTAAAAATAGTGTTCATCAAGCTTTGAAAAGTAGATGGTGCATTTTTAAGACCAAAGGGCATTACCAAAAACTCGTAATGGCCCTCATGTGTTCTAAAAGTAATTTTATGAACATCTTCATCCTTAATTCTAATTTGATGGTACCCCGAGCGAAGATCCAATTTTGTGAAATAATTAGCACCATGCAACTCATCAAGTAAATCATCAATTACTGGAATAGGAAACTTATCGTTAATGGTGTACTTGTTGAGTTCCCTATAATCTGGGCACATCCTCCATGTGTCATCCTTCTTCCGCACCATGACCACTGGTGATGAATATGCACTTTAGCTATGCTTGATGATCCCTACCTCCAGCATCTCATGGACCATCTTTTCAATTTCACTCTTTTGTGCATATGTATATCTATATGGTTTGATATTTGGTGGTTGACTACCTGGAATTATTTGAATGGCATGATCATGTTCTCTTTTTGGTGGTAGTCCTTTTGGCATGGCCCCAAAAATAGATGAGCGGTCGTCCAGAATTATTTGTAGATCAGGATGTGTAGATACTTGTGTGGGTTAAACATCTATGGAGCATAATCATGAAATAATTCCTTTTGCCCCCTTTTTTAGCATCCTGGTCATCTGATGTGAACTAATCAATTATGGAGATTTTGCATGTAATCCATGTAGTTCAATTTTCTTACCTTCAGAATGAAAGCACATGAATAGTTCTTGGAAGTTCATCTCAATGGTACCTAAGGTTGTGAGCCATTGGAATCTTAAAATAATGTCTGTGTTACCCATGGGAATAGAAAACATAGGAGAGTTAAGATTGTACCCACCCATAGTAAGCTTAATACTATGCATTTGCTTGAATAATTAATTGTGCCACCATCTGCAATCATGACCTAAAATTCTGGTGCTGGGTAGATGAAATAGTTCAATCAAGTGGCCAACTTATGGTTTATAAAGTTATGTGTGCTCCCTAAATCAATCAACACTATCACCTTCTATTTCTTGAGGAACCCCACTACCTTAAGAGTTTGTGGAGTGTTAATACCTGCAAGTGCATGACAAGAGATTGTAGGTTGGGAATCTTTAGGTACCTCCTCTATATCTTCCTCATCATCATTAGAGGCATTATCTACTTCTTCATCTTCATTTATTCCCTCAATGTAGAATAAATTCTTCTTAGCACATCTATGTCCTTTACTCCACTTGCTATCACAACCAAAACATAATCCTTTTACACACTTCTCTTCAATTTACTGAGGGGTCAATCTAGTAGGTGGAGGAACTGTTGGTGATGATATGCTACAATCTTTGAAGTGAGTAAATGGATGCTTCTTGTTGGCTATGAATTTTTCCTCAGCTCTACATGCTAGGATAATAGAATCAAAAATATTAAGCGGATTAAACATGTGTACCTCATGTTGAATGTGGTCCTTGAGTCCACCCAAAAATAGGTCATTCAAGTTTGCTTCAGAAATTGTCTCCACATGTAAGGATAGGTTCTAATAATGATGAATATAATCCTTGACAGAGCTAGTTTGTCACAATTTTACCAGTTGGCTAAAGTAATTCTCTATCACACTATTGCCATAGTGTAATTGTAGCTCCTCTGTAAAAACTGACCAGGTGACATTGAGAGTCATCTTTTTCTTTTGAGCACACAACCATCGATACCAAATGAATTGATTAGGTTCAAGATACAAGGATGCCATGGTAACCTTCTATTCACTTGGAATCTGATGTAGGTCAAAAAAACTTTCCATTTGGTTGAGCCAATTGAGTGGATCTTTTCCATCAAATTTGTGCATATCCACCTTTGGTAATAGGTTCCTCTGTGGCCATGGAGTTAGATTTGAAGTAGACTGGTTAGGAAAACCACCCTGGTGGGTTTGTGAAATAAAGTTAGCTTGATGATTTGACTGATTAATGTTCAAATCCATCATGATATCTCCCAAACTATCTTGTATGGATTGCATACTAGATTGTATGTCTTGCACCTCACTTTGAATGCCTTACACACTATAGTCAAGCTGGCTCACTTTGTGATCTATGTCAAAAAACCCTAGTACAAAGGGTCTAGTGCATCCCCCTTCTGACTCCATCTCATCTTTTTTAGGAGTTTTACCTAGAGTTTCAGCACCCTTTCCTCGGCCTCGAGTTTGTGGACATGCCATAAAAGGGTTTTACGATGTCAACCCTTATTGGCACTTTTGACCCAACCTTGACCAAGTGATTTTAGAATTATGTCAGCCTCAAATCAGAATATACAAAGAACAAATTGTAGCTAAATTTTTATAATCTTTCTAAAAATGTAAATAACTCAAAAAAATTATTTGAATTGTGCACTATAGAGCAATTTTATGAAAAATCATAATATAGTGATAACTTTTGTAAAACAAATCCAAATGATCTAAAATTTTATTGGAAGATTTATTTGATTATTTTTCAGCTCCAGTAAAAATTTTGAAAATAAATTTGTAACTATTTTTTATATATCACAAAATTTAAAAATTTAGTGTTTCGCCCACAAGATTGCCCAAATCGCAGCTCTGATACCACTTGTAATGAAATTACTTCAAGAATTAAGTATAAAAATAGAATTATATCCAAATATGATTGAAATATATCTAAATATATGATAATAGATAAGCCACTTTGAGGGGGCAACCTCCACAAGCTTCAATAAGAGAAAAATTCACAATATGATGATAAATGATTACCCACTACCTCCTATATATAGTCTATCTAGGCCATGGTTACTCCATAGGCCGACCTACTAATCAAAAAAAGCATAGATAAATGTAATATAATGTCAAAGAGGGATAAGTAAGCCACAAGTTGGCTAATACTATCCTCATACATGTGATAGGTTAGGGGCATAACATCTTATTCCATCATGATGCTATTAAAGAGAGATCCCTACAAGTAGACTTAGGCTATATGCAAGTAGTGAACATAAAATGACTCATGCATCAAGGGATTATATTCATAATAAATTGATATTTTCACCAAATTATCAACATTAAACATCATTATAATTACAAAACACCTCTATGGACATGATAAAGAGGTTCTCTATATGTACTTTAACATGGTTGCAAGTGAAATTAAACATGGAGTTGACTGTGAGAGATAACAAGACTATAAGCTACCAAAAACATGATATGGTGAAACCCAAACATGTAATGAGGTGACTATATTTACTTTAGACCTATGGTACATGATATTCCAACTACATGAGACCTATATAGGAAACCAACATTTTGCAAACAAGAAGAACATTGACTGATACTACACATAGTGGTACATTCCTTTCAATATGGACTAAATTTCCCATCAAAACATGATGAAACATGAAACTAAGTATTAATACCATCTTAAAATCTATCCAAAATCCTTTATATTCAACATCACCAACTTGTTCATACAAACTTGATCAAAATAGAGCAAAACTTATAGGGTGCATGAAATAGCAAGAAGAAAAACATAATCAAATTCATGAGGATGGTTCCTAAAGCATAGGAAACAATTATTATAAATAATATTATATAAATTAATATATCTAAGTTTAATATAACCTCCCAAAATCATTTGACCTAAAACCTCTTCAGTTGTCCGTACTAAGCACAAACCTAAAGGTCACTTCTGTATGTCTAGGAAAGTAAAGAAGGAGAAAAATAATTTTGGATTAAAAATCACACTTAAAAATAATGTAAATAATTTATATTATTTTTATTAATATTAATATTCTATCCATGATCTTATCCCATGTGGCACACTTGCCTATGAGTTGTAGAAGTACCAAATGCTCACTTTTTCAATTAGTTTCTTGAATTTTAGTTAGACAACCTACAATATTATAATTAAACTAACATAATTGATAGTTAAATTGACATATTGGATGATTTAAATTAAAATAGGACATTTTTTCACCTTTGAAACCATGTCACTAGCATTTATGACCCTTAAAAGCCCACTAAATGACCCAAAATGACAAATTGACTAACATGACTAAGACCAAGGCTAGTATGACATTAAATTACATATAATAACATATAATACACCACATTAAAATATATTATACCCAATAAAACTTATAAAACTCATCTTTTTACCTATAGGGATCTTAATTTGACCTAAAATTCAAATTTGGTCAATATATTGGTGACTCATAGGGGTAGCATGCATGTTATACTAACTAGACCAGTAGCCTTATCAGTCCATTGGGTTTATGGAGTCAACTAAAGTCTGAGACAAACAAGAAGGATTTGACCATTGACCATAAGATTTTATTAAAAAAAAAAGACTAATGACTACCTCAACCACACAAAACAAAAGACACAAAGCAAAAATAAACACATATGTGCTTTATGAGCACTTATGGAACACACACAACAAAATAAATAAAACAATAACTAACCTAAGATTAAAACTCCCTCTTATATTAAAGGGGAAGTTTTAAACTCTTCTTGTTTCATGACATGAAGTATTTAGTGAGACATGTAACCTTTGGTCCTTTAGCATTGATGCCTCCAACTTTTTCATGATGTTTTCCAACTTCATTGGCATGATGTTGATTGAAAAAAAAGCAACCTAAAATAGGTTTTCTATATAAATTAACTCTACTTGCATCCAAATATCCTCAACCTTCTCATGTGGATCTTCAATTACAACCTCATTCTTGATTTCCATCGAGATTTTAATAAGACTAGGTTTCTTCTTAGCTGCAAGTTATTTTAGCTCATCAAGGAGATTTGCGTACTCTATCAAATCTTTATCAATGTAATACATATAATATTATTTATTCACCTTGTCATTCACTTGAATCTCAACTTATAAAAACTCTTCAAGCTCTTAAAAGAGCTTCATTTACATATGCCAATCATCTTTATCCTCTTCATACTCTAGAACCACTACCTCTTCAGTCTTCTCTTTTTGATTTATGATGTCATAAATATAGTGCTATTCAATATCCAATGAATTTTATGGTGATTCAATATCAGGCTAAGGTATTGGGTCATCTTCAAGAACAACATCTTGTACATTGGTCTCAAAAGAGTGTTTCAGGGCTATAACCTCTTTGGGAAAAACTTGAAATTGTTCTCCATTCATAATAACACATTCATATTCATAATTGAGATGATCATCCAAATTTTTTTTTATCAAATGTAGATTATTCTTCAAGGTTTTTAGGGTATTCCATCACCTTCTCCTTCATGGTGATGCCAAGACTATGCAACTTGAAATCATGTGACCTAGCCCAATGACGCTACCAAGGAGGTAGGATTTATTTAAGTAAGATTTCTAATTTTTTGTCAACCAAAAGATATTATTTATGTTTCCATACAATAGTTCCATAAATGAAAATGGTAATGGGGTGAGGACAAGATGAACTAGTTGGTGGAGGTGGAACATATAACTCAAAATCAGATTAACAATGAAATGTATGGGACTCTCTTAGAAGCTCCTGAGGAAGGGAAGGTAGACCTTGGGCTAGAATATATTGGTTTTATTCTTTCCATTTAAAAATAACTTAATTATAATCTCATTGGGATTTTTCATTCTCTTGAGGAAGGTTATATGGGGTGTGTTTAGGTATAGAATCTTCTTTTGGGTCTAAACCTTCCATCACACCTTAACTTAGTAGCTTCATCCTATACTCTAACTCTTTAATTTTATTGGATAGGATATCTTGTAAAATAAATTTTTTAAGTTCATATGAATGTTCATGAGGATGAGTAGTACAAGAGGGCTGACATGGAACACTAGAATCTTCTTGAATAAGGGTGGGAGGGACTTCTATATGATCAAGCTTTTCTTCAACTTCACACTCTTTATCAAGATTTTTCTCCTCTTTATTTTCCCATGATTCCATTATATTTTTATAGCTTAGCATATTGGGATTAAGATTCTTATTTTGAGTTAGTGATTCAACTTGAGGAGTGGATGGAATGTTTAAGAAGCATGGGTCGTATTTAGGCTTGGATTCTCCACCTTGTCTCCAACTTGGGATCTCATATCTATATGTCTTTTCTTAAGGTAGGGATGGGATGGGAGAGGGAAATGACGGCTTAGATTTCACTTATTCTTTTGATGACATAGAATATTACATATGTATATTATCCATCTCAATTTTCCTATCAATATTAGCTTCAAAAATAAGGTTTCTATTTTCAACTCTCTCTTCCAACTGATGGGGAGAAGGATGACTTTGGTAATCTTGATTGGACTCATGAAAAGGGGTCAAATAGGGTTTATTGAAATATTAGGGAAGTGGATATGAAGGCTGATAGAGTTAGTGAGGCTATTCTTCATGAAATCTTAGCTTATCCTAGACCAGTAGCCTTATCAGTCCATTAGGTTTATGGAGTCAACTAAAGTTTGAGATAAACAAGAAGTCTTTGACCATTGACCATAATCTTTGATTAAAAAAATACCAATGACTACCTCAACCACACAAAAAAAAGACACACAAAGAAAAATTAAACACATATGTGCTTCATGAGTACTAATGGAACACACATAGCAAACTAACTCAAATAATAACTAACCTAAGATTAAAAATCCCTCTTATATTAAAGGGGAAGTTTTAAACTCTTCTTGCTTCATGACATGAATTATTTAGTGAGACATGTAGCCTTTTGTCCTTTAGCATTGATGCCTCCAACTTTTTCATGATTTTTTCCAACTTCATTGGCATGATGTTGATTGAAAACCAAGCAACTTTAAATAGGTTTTCTATATAAATTAACTCTACTTGCATCCAAACAACCTCAACCTTCTCATGTGGATCTTCAATTACAACCTCGTTCTTGATTTCCATCGATATTTTAACAAGACTAGGTTTCTTCTAAGCTACAAGTTATTTTAGCTCATCAAGGAGGTTTACGTACTCTATAAAATCTTGATCATTATACTACATGTAAGATTATTTATTCACCTTGTCATTCACTTGGCTCTCAACTTAGAAAAACTCTTCAAGCTCTTCGAAGAGCTTCATTTTCATATGCCAATCATCTTTATCCTCTTAATACTCTAGATCCACTACCTCTTCAGTCTTCTATTTTTGATGTATGATGTCATAAATCTAGTTCTCTTCAATATCCAATGAATTTGATGGTGATTCAATATTAGGCTAAGGTATTGGGTCATCTTCAAGAACAACATCTTGTACATTGGTATCAAAAGAGTTTTTTAGGGATACAACCTCTTTGGGAAAGACTTGAAATAGTTCTCCATCCATAATAACACATTCATATTCATAATTGAGATGATCATACACAATTTTTAATAAAATATAGAGTCTTCTTCAAGGGTTTTAGGGTCTTCCATCACCTTCTCCATCATGGTGATGCCAAGACTATGTAACTTGAAATCATGTGATCTAGCCCAATGACGCTACCAAGGAGGTAGAATTTATTTAAGTAAGAGTTCTAAGTTTTTTTCAACAAAAATATATTATTTATGTTTCCATACCATAAGTCCATCAATGAAAATGGTAATGGGGTGAGGACAAGATGAACTAGTTGGTGGAGGTGGAACATAAAACTCAAAATCAAATTAACAATGAAATGTAGGGGATTCTCTTGGAAGCTCTTGAGGAAGGGAAGGTAGACCTTGGGCTAGAATATATTTTTTTAATTCTTTCCATTGGATAATAACTTCATTTTAATCTCATTGGGATTGTGAATTCTCTTGAGGAAGGCTATATGGGGTGTGTTTAGGTATAGAATCTTCTTTTGGGTCTAAACCTTCCATCACACCTTAACTTAGTAGCTTCATCCTTGACTCTAACTCTTCAATTTTATTAGATAGGATATCTTGGAAAATAAATTCTTGAAGTTCATAGGCATATTCATGAGGATGAGGAGTACAAGAGGGCTGACATGGAACACTAGAATCTTCTTGAATAAGGGTGGGAGGGACTTCTATATGATCAAGCTTTTCTTCAACTTCACACTCTTTATCAAGATTTTTCTCCTCTTTATTTTCCCATGACTCCATTATATTATTATATCTTAGAATATTGGGTTTAATATTCTTATTTTGAGTTAGTGATTGAACTTGAGGAGTGGATGGAGTGTTTAAGAAGCTTGGGTCCTATTTAGGCTTGGATTCTCCACTTTGTCTCCAACTTGGGATCTCATATCTATATGTATTTTCTTAAGGTGGGGATAGGATGGGAAAGGGAAATGAGGGCTTATATTACACTTCTTTTTTTGATGACATATAATATTACATATGTATATTATCCATATCAATTTTCTTATCAATATTAGCTTCAAAAATAAGGTTTCTATTTTCAACTCTCTCTTCAAACTAATGGGGAGAAGGATGACTTTGGTAATCTTGATTGGGCTCATGAATATGGGTCAAATAGGGTTGATATAAAGATTGGGGAAGTGGATATGAAGGCTTATATACTTGGTGATGCTATTCTTCATGAACTCTTAGCTTATCCTAGACTAGTAGCCTTATCAGTCCATTGGGTTTATGGAGTCAACTAAAGTCTGAGATAAACAAGAAGGCTTTGACCATTGACCATAATATTTTACCAAAAAAATACCAATGACTACCTCAACCACACAAAATAAAAGACACACAAAGCAAAAGTAAACACATATGTGCTTCATGAGCACTTATAGAACACACAAAACAAAATAACTCAAATAATAACTAACCTAAGATTAAAACTCCCTCTTATATTAAAGGGGAAGTTTTAAACTCTTCTTATTTCATGACATGAAGTATTTAGTGAGACATGTAGCCTTTTATCCTTTAGCATTGATGCCTCCAACATTTTCATGATGTTTGCCAACTTCATTGGCATGATGTTGATTGAAAACCAAGCAACTTAAAATATGTTTTCTATATAAATTAACTCTACTTGCATCCAAACAACCTCAACCTTCTCAAGTGGATCTTTAATTACAACCTCATTCTTTATTTCCATCGAGATTTTAATAAGACTAGGTTTCTTCTCAGTTGCAAGTTAATTTAGCTCATCAAGGAGCTTTATGTACTCTATCAAATATTGATCAATGTACTACATGTAAGATTATTTATTCACGTTGTCATGCACTTGGATCTCAACTTAGAAAAACTCTTCAAGCTCTTGAAAGAGCTTCATTTGCATATGCCAATCATCTTTATCCTCTTCATACTCTAGAACCACTACCTTTTAAGTCTTCTCTTTTTTATGTATGATGTCATCAATATAGTTTTTTTCAATATCTAATGAATTTGATGGTGATTCAATATCAGGCTAAGGTATTGGGTCATATTCAAGAACAACATCTTGTACATTGGTCTCAAAAGAGTTTTTTAGCGCTACAACCTCTTTGGGAAAGACTTGAAATTGTTCTCCATCCACAATAACACATTCATATACATAATTGAGATGATCATCCATTTTTTTTATCAATTATATATTCTTATTCAAGGGTTTTAGGGTCTTCCATCACCTTCTCGATCATGGTGATGCCAAGACTATGCAACTTGAAATCATGTGACCTAGCCCAATGATGCTACCAAGGAGGTAAGATTTATTAAAGTAAGAGTTCTAAGTTTTTGTCAACCAAAAGATATTATTTATTTTTCCATACCATAGATACATCAAGTAAAAGGGTAATGGGGTGAGGTCAAGATGAACTAGTTGGTGGAGGTGGAACATAGAACTCAAAATTACATTAACAATGAAATGTAGGAGATTCTCTTGGAAGCTCCTAAGGAAGGGAAGGTAGACCTTGGGATAGAATGTATTGGTTTTATTATTTCCATTGGATAATATCTTCATTGTAATCTCATTGAGATTGTGAATTCTCTTGAGGAAGGTTATATGGGGTGTGTTTAGGTATAGAATCTTCTTTTGGGTCTAAACCTTCCATAACACCTTAACTTAGTAGCTTCATCCTTGACTCTAACTCTTCAATTTTATTAGATAGGATATCTTGGAAAATAAATTCTTGAAGTTCATAGGCATATTCATGAGGATGAGGAGTACAAGAGGGCTGACATGGAACACTAGAATCTTCTTGAATAAGGGTGGGGGAGACTTCTATATGATCAAGCTTTTCTTCAACTTCACACTCTTTATCAAGATTTTTATCCTCTTTATTTTCCCATGACTCCATTATATTATTATATCTTAGCATATTGGGTTTAAGATTATTATTTTGAGTTAGTGATTCAACTTGAATAGTGGATGAAGTGTTTAAGAAGCTTGGGTCCTATTTAGGCTTGGATTCTCCACCTTGTCTCCAACTTGGGATCTCTTATCTATATGTATTTTCTTAAGGTGGGGATAGGATGGGAGAGGGAAATGAGGGCTTAGATTCCACTTATTTTTTTGATGACACAGAATATTACATATGTATATTATCCATCTCAATTTTCCTATCAATATTAGCTTCAAAAATAAGATTTCTATTTTCAACTCTCTCTTCCAACTAATGGGGAGAAGGATGACTTTGGTAATCTTGATTGGGCTCATGAATAGAGGTCAAATAGGGTTGATAAAAATATTGGGGAAGTGTATATGAAGGATGATATACTTAGTGAGGCTATTCTTCATGAACTCTTAGCTTATCCTCCAAGGATGCAATCAAGCCACTCACATCTAGCATCTCACTTGTAAGCTTTTGTCAATTAGATCTCTCAAGAGGTTCCCACTCTCTTTTGAAAAAATATAAGGAATATATTTATAGTGAATGAAATTTATATGAAAATATTGACCTTTTCCCCTTGGTGTATCAATCTCCAACATGTACTTCTCATATACAAAAAGTGCTTTCTTAAAATTTGTAATAGATTGATTGGAGAAGTGGATAGGTTGACTAGGAGCTAGATATGGAGAAGGTTTATTGTAGGAATGATGCAACTCATGACAAGGCTGGCTATTAAGACTGATAAGGAACATGTTGATAAGGTAATTTATGCTAGCTATAATATTGGTAGGAATCACACCAAGGCTAATAGGGAGTGCCAAAAGCTTGATATATCTCACTAACTTATGTAAAATAGTACACAACATAAAAATTAGCCATGAAACCTAATTAAAAGCAAGAAAACAAAGGAAAATGTTACCAATAATTTTAAAATGCTAACATAGGTTTCATGACCAACTAATGTAAATTTAGAGTCACCATTTATGCTTAGATAGATACCTCCAAATGTTGATTATTGAAAGACCACACCAAAAATATTTCAACCTTTTGGACCAAGAGTCCCACCAAGCATGTTAAAAATTATTTTCACTTGGATTTTAATTATTTTAGGATATTAATAATATCTCTTCATCCATGTGGCATAATGGAAACACCTCTAGGCTTGTGGGTAGCCTACTGATGAGGTGAATATCTAGATAGGCATAAATCCCTTAATGTACCACTTTGGATCACTATTATAGCTAGAATTTGGTGGGGAAAAGAGAGAGAGATAACTAAAAGAAAACTATCCTAAGTGAGGTGACACACCAAATAGATTGATGACTTCTAACTAGCTACATGTTAAACATGAAACCAAGAGACTAACCAAACATACACTCCTTTAGTTTACATCTTCTCACATCAATGTTACATTATGAGGTCATCAATGAATGTTTAGGTTAGGAGGACTAGACAAAATGAATTTAATGGAAATAATTAATATACTAACTCACTTAACCTTGACACTTCCTAAAATCCTTCACATGCCCTGAAAGAAGAAACTTTCCAACTGCAAATAGGATGAAAGAATGAGACAACATGCTAAGGAATTCATAGTCTTCACTAAGCAAGATCCAACATTCAAGTAAAAAACACTAAGAATAGTCATGATGAGGTAAAAATAAGTAGTATTATTGATTAAATTTTATGCAAATTAGTAGGGCTTTGCCATACTCAGGTGGAGCATAAGTTATAATGGCCAAAATGGCTAGTTATTATAAAACTTGAGAGAGAGAGAGAGGAGAAGAGATAATTCCATGGGTCACAAGGATACTTTTGAATATGAGAGAATAAGTTAATTTTTCATGATAATGGGATGTGGGATGAGCCATGTAAGGTCAAGAAGCACAAGTGTCCATACAAGGCATGAAACTCTTGAAAAATGGCATAAAACTCCTTATTATGGCCTCTACAAAATTGCCTTCATGATTATCCCTATTCGAACATCCCAAAATTGATTAGGGATAGGTATAATGATTATAATTAAGGTTAATAGTTTCAAACATGTGTCTCCATGCATTGGTTATAAGCCTGGTCATCTAAAATCATCTCAAAATGAGCTATGATCATTTACTGTGAAGAAAACTCCTCTTTCATGCACCTTGCACACTTGGCCTCATAATTGGCTTTATTTTTCCATAAAAATACATGGGATGGAGTTAATTACACCTTTAAATACCATACATGGCCTTATAATCATTAGGTAAACCTTAAAATCACTTCTACTTGGAGTTTTCACACTTCTCACCCTTATGTTCACTATGCCAATTTTGATAGGGTGAGATGAGAGATCTAGTTTGGACACTCAAGAGTTTTTTAATGAACAAAAATTAATATAGTAGTTTTTAAAAGTTATAATATTTCTCTCAAACTTTATTTTATCTTCAAACCTCTTCTATAACCTCCAAAACACAGAAAATAGTCAAAAATACCCTATTTTGCACCTTATGTATATAATTTTGTACAAATCAAAACTATGAGAGGAATATTGAGTGAGTCCTTTACAAGTTCCAATCACTTTCATGATCAAACTAGTCCATTAGAGTATATTATATCTTTATCTTCTCCATCGGGTCTTAACTGAGGGTTTGTAAGGGTTTTAGGCCTATTTTCACTCTTAAGCATTGTCATAAAAGCCCAACATTTGAATCTAAAAAAAAATACACAAACATGATATTTGGGGCCCCTTATAAAACCTTTAAACTCTTTTTTCATCAATGAAAATCCTTCTAAAATATGTGGGCAATCAAACCTCTCTTATCAAGCTTGTTTTCTCCTTTCCTGCATGCCTAATTTGTCTTTGAGTAAAAAGTGTCCCTTTTATGGTTTTTACTACAAGGTAAAGGATTTAAAATTTCTTAAATTTTCTCATAAACATGACCATATAGTTTTTAATTCTCACCAAAATCTTAAAGTAAAGTTGGTCTCCCATTTAGCTTCTAGGACTAGCCATGCCTAGTAGGCCTATCTGCACCTCAAAGCCTAAATATGACCTACTTAAGCTTTCTCTACATTCCACAAGATATATTAATTCTATTTGGGCTATAAGTATAAATTATCTCCCATTTGGGCACTAGGCCTCCTTAAGGCCTAACAGACCTACCTACAAGTGTAAGATTTTAAATCATTATATTGGTATTAATCCCTCTATATTTATTATATTATGATTTTTTTTATATATTTCAACTCTATACACCATCTTTAAATGTTTATATGGCTCCTTTCTTCATATTTCTACCTTATTCTTCAAACCCTGCCACCTTTACTCATTAGGTTGTGCCCTCTATCTGAGAAAAAATAGAGGGATATCCCCTATTTACTTAGATTAAGGTGAACATATTAGGATATTATTAAATTATTAGATACCATATACACAAAAAATTATCCCCTATTTATGTTAATAGGCTACTTAACTCCTTCAAACATTAAGGTAGAGTGTATGGAAGTTAGACTGCACAAGGTTTCAAGGTATGGGTTGTTTATTTTTTTTTAGAGATAATTTTTATTATATGTTTGTATTTAAGGTTATATGAGACCAATTTTATTTTTATTTAAGTATTATCATTATTTTTTACCACTCTAATCTTCCATATACCATTATATACATTGAACTTCTCAAGACTAAGTTCTAACATTGACTGTGTCCTATTTTAAAATGTTGTAACTTTAGGTGATTCTGTGTGTTTTGACCTCAAGGATAATTTACACAACCTCCTATGGCACCCCTTAGAGTCATATTTCATTTTCTTAGGTCCATATTCTCTATATCAAGCTATGTTAATCATTGTAAGCTACATCTCATACTCACTACCTATAACAGTCCTCTACAATGGTTGTAGGTGCTCATAGGGTCATAAGGGGTCTGTATAGGTTTGTTTCATCTTGTTAAGGGATTATAAAGTTTATCCTTATCTTAATTAGGTGTTAAAATACTTTTTTTATCTCTCTAATCTCTCTTTATCCCTTCACATACACCCTAAGCTCATAAACTAAGTCATCCCTACCTTTTGACTAAAAAACCCTATCTTTCCTATTCTTTTAGGTGCTTATAGATGATCTAAACCTTGTTTATAAGAATTCAAACCATTTAAATATCCCTACACCATAATCTAGATTAATTTTCCCTTTCATGCTTGGAAGAAGTTTTTTATAGAGGCTATCAATATTAGTCCTTTTGATAACCCTACAACCAACTTGTAGGCCACATTTATGGTGAAAAAGGGACCTTAGGTATCGATGGGAAACAAAACAAAACTTATCATCTCCTTCTGATGATCATTTTTATCATATATGTCACTTAAACTACTTGGAACCATTTCACCTTGATGGAATAATCTATAATTATCAATCATGGAGTGCAAGGTCACCTTTTGATCAAAGTCCTGTAGACATCAATTCTTGAGTTTAGTGTTTTGTAGGCAACTTTAGGCCTCTCAATAACCATCCTATACTAATAATTTACACTAAAACTTTGAAAGGCTCTTTTATATGCCAAATTATACCAGAAAAGATCATTATAATTCATCAAAATCCCATGTAACCATGTTATATGCCATTCACAAAATACTAATGGGCCTCTATTTTCATAGTTTAGGGATTTGGTCTCAAAATGCAATCATCACCTTTGAAGGGTTCTTCAAGGTATTATTATTAGTTTATCACTTTATATGAGATTTATATAATCTCTTAAAAATAATATTTTCTTAATTAAAGACTCATCACTTGTTTCAACACCTCAAAAAGACCCCTTAACTCTCAGTCAAGGCCACCTCTAGATGCACATTTTCCTGTTTGCAGGTAGTGAATGTAAACTTAGATAGTTAGTAAGATATGTGATCTTGTGATCAATTTTAGGCCTTGTCCAAGTTTTTTAATGCACTTATAATATTCCAAATTTTTTGGGTCAACTGTGAAATCTCTTATTCCATCATGACGTTATCAAAGAGAGACCCTTGTAAGTGGACTTAAGTTGTATGTAAGCAGTGAACCTAAAATGACTCATGCATCAAGGGATTAGCTTCATAATAAATTTATATTTTCAACAAATTATCAACATAAAACATCATAATAATTACATAAAATCTCCATGGACATGATAAAGAGGTTTCCCACATGTACTCTAATATGGTTGCAAGTGAAATTAAACATGGAGTTGATTATGAGATATAACAAGACTGCAAGCTACCCAAAACATGATATTGTGAAACCAAAAGATGTAAGGAGGTAAATATATGTAATTTAGACCTATGCGACACCATATTCCAACTACATGAGACCTTTATAGGAAACTAACATTATTCAAGCAATAATAAGTTTGACTGAGACTGCACATAGTGGTACCTTCCTTTCAACATGGACTAAATTTCCCATCCAAACATGATTAAAAATGAAAATAAGTATGGATACCATATGAAAAGGTATCCAAAATCCTTTAGAGTCAACATCACCAACTATTTCTTATGGAATTGATCAAAATAGAGTAGAACCTATAGGGTGCATGAAATAACAAGAAGAAAAACATAGTCAAATTCATGAGGATGGTCCATAAAGCACATGACAAAATTATTAAAAAACATATTATATAATTGAATTTTTATAAGTGTACTATAAACTCTAGAATAATTTGACCTAAGACTCTTTAGTTGTCCATACTATGCATAAATATGAAGGTCACTTCTGTATGTCTCAAAAATTAAAGAAGGAGAAGAATAATTTTTGCTTTTGAAATCATGGAAAGCATTAAGACAAGTTTGAGGAAGATTAATATTCCCTCCATTATCTTATCCCATGTGGAACACTTACCCATGAGTTGTACAAGTGCCAAATGTTCCCTTTTTAGTTGGTTTCTTGAATTTCAGTTAGACAACGTACAATATTCTAATGTTATTGACATCCTTGATAGGTAAATTGACCTCTTGGATGCTTGAAAGTAAAATATGACACCTAGGCACATTGGGAATCATGTTACTTAAATTTATGACCCTTAAGAGCCCACTAAATGACATAAAATGACAAATTGACTAATATGACTAAGACCAAGGCTAGGATGACATTAAATTACATAAAATAACATATAATACACCCCATGAAAATATAGTATACCCCATAAAACATATAAAACTCATGTTTTTATTTATAGGGGTTCAAGTTTGACCTAAAAGTAAAATTTGGTCAACAAATTAGTGACTCATAGGGGTAGTATGCCTACTATACTAACTAGGCTAGTAGCCTTATTAGTCTATTGGATTTACAGAGTCAATTAAAGTCTGAAACAAACAAGAAGTCTTTAACCATTGACCATAATATTTTATCAAGATAAGACTAATGACTACCTCAACCACACAAAACAAAAGCAAACATATATGTGATTCATGAGCACTTATGGAACACACACACAAAACTAAACAAACACTAACTAACTTGAGATGAAAACTCCCTATTAGATCAAATGGGAAGTTTGAAACTCTTCTTGATTTATGACATGAAGTAATTTGTGAGACATTTAGCCTTTTATCCTTTAGCATTGATGCCTCCAACTAATTCAAGATGTCTGCCAACTTCATTGGAATGATTTTCATTAAAAAATAGGCATCTTCAAATAGGTTAGATATAGAAATTAAATCTTCTTGTATCCAAATAGCTTTAACCTTCTCATGTGGATCTTTAATTACAACCTCAATCTTGATTTCCATACAACTTTCAATAAGATTAGGGTTTTTCAAATACAAGTTCTTCTAGCTCATCAAGGAGATTTGCGTACTCTATCCAATCTTGATCATTTTCCTCCATGGATGATTATTTCTTCAACTTGTAATGTACTTGGCCCTCAACTTGGTAAGTCTCTTGAAAGAGCTTCATTTTCATATGTCAATCATCTTTTTCCTCTTCATCCTCTAGAACCACTACCTCTTCAGTCTTCTTTTGTTGATGTATGATGTCATTAAGATGGTTTTATTCAATCTCTAAGGCATATGATGGTGATTCAAGATCAGGGTAAGTTATTGGGTCATCTTCAAGATCAACATCTTGCACATTGGTCTCAAGAGAGGTTTTTAGGGATGTAACCTATTTGAGAAAGGCTTGAAATTATTCTCCATACATAATAAAAAATTAATATTCATACTTGAGATGATCATCCACAATTTTTTGATCAAATTAGAGTTTTATTTTTGGGTTTCATTGTATCACATCTCCTTCTCCTTCATGGTGATGCCAAGACTAGGCATATAGAAATCATGTGACCTGGGCCAATGAGGCTGCCAAGAAGGTAGGCTTTATTCAAGAAAAAGTTATAAGTTTTTGTCAACCAAATGCTCTTATTTAGGTTCCCATACCATAGGTCCATAAAGGAAAATGGTAATGAGGTGAGGACAAGATGAACTAGTTGGTGGAGGTGGTAAATAGAACTCAAAATTAGATTGAGAGTGAAATGCAAGAGATTCTCTAGGAAGCCCCTGAGGAATGGAAGGAAGACCTTGTGCATGAATATCTTGGTTATCTTCTTTCCGTTAGAAAATCCCTTCATTACAATCTGATTAGGCTCATGCATTCTCTTGAGGAAGTTTATATGGGGTGTGTTTAGGTATAAGATCTTATTTTGGGTCTAAACCTTCCATCACACCTTGACTTAGTATCTTCATCCTTGACTCTAACTCTTCAATTTGATTGGTTATGTTCTATTGGAAATTTTTTTATTGAATTTCATAGGCATATTTGTGAGTATGAGGAGTACAAGAGGGATGACATGGAACACTAGAAGCTTCTTGAAGAAGGGTGAGAAGGACTTGCATAGGATCAAGTTTTTCTTCAACTTCACACTCTTTATCAAGATTTTTCTCCTCTTTATTCCCCCATGAATCCACTATCATGTTCAATATTAGGATATTTGGATTAGGAGTATTCTTTTTAGGTGGTTATTCAACTTGAGGAGTGGATGTAGTGTTTAAGAAGCTTGGGACCTCTTTAGGCTTGAATTCTCCACCTTATCTCTAACTTGGGATCTCATATCTATAGGTCTTTTTTTGAGGTGGGGATGGGATAGGAGAGGGAAATGAGGGATTAAGTTCCACTTATTTTTTTTATTACATATATTTTTGCACATGCATATTATCTATCTCAATCTACCTATTAATATTATCTTCAAAAATAAGGTTTCTCTTTTCAACTCTCTCCTCTAACTAATGGGGAGAAGGATAACTTTGGTAAGATTTATTAGGATCATGAATAGGGGTCAATTAGGGATGATAGAAAGCTTGGAAAAGTGGATATGAAGGATGATAGACTTGGTGAGGCTGATTTTTATGAACTTTTAACTTATCCACCAAGGATACAATCAAGCCACTCACATCTAGCATCTCACTTGTAAACATTTTCCAATTGGCTCTCTTGATAGGTGCCCACTCTCTTTTGACCAAATATAAGTAATATCTTGAATTGTGAATTAAATGTCTAGGAAAATATTAACCATTTACCCTTAGAGTATCAATCTCTAACATGTACTTCTCATATCCCAAGAGTGTCTTCTTGAAAGTTGCAATAGATTGATTGGAGAAGTGTATAAGTTGACTAAGAGATAGATATGGAGAAGGATGATTGTAGGAAGGATACAAATCATGAAATGGATAGATATAATATTGATAAGGGACTATAGGATAGATATAAGATTGGTAAGAATCACACCAAGGCTGATAAGGAGTACCATAAGCTTGATATGTCTCACCAACTTATGTAAAATAGTACTCAACATCAAAATTATCCATGAAACCTCATTAAAATCAAGAAAACAAAGGAAAATTTTACCAAAAACATTCAAAGGATTACTTATGCTACTTGAATAGGTGATGTAACTTCAGAGTTGCCATTGATGCTTAGATAGATACCTCCAAAGGCTGATTATTAAAAGACCATACCAAAATCTTTCAACCTTTTAGACCAAGAGTCCCACTAGGCATACCAAAAAATATTATCACTTGGATTTTCACCCTTTTATGAGATGTATAATCTCTCCTAATCCAAGTGGAATTATATAAAAACCTCTAGGATTGTGGGTAGCCTAAGGATGAGGTGAATCTCTAGATATGGCTAGCTCCCTTGATGTACCACTTTGGATCACTAATAAACCTAAAATTTGCGGGGTGCGGGGGGTGGGGGGAAGAGAGAGAGAGATAAATGAAAGAAAAATATCATAATTGAGGTGATACACAAAATAAATTGATGACTTAAAAATAGTTACATGTTAAACATGAAACCAAGATACTAACCAAACATACACTCCTTCAATCTACATCTTCTCACATCAATGTTAAATTATGAGGTCATGGATGAATGTTTAGGATAGGATGAGTATAAAATGTACATTTAATGGCACTAATGAATATAATAACTCACTTAACCTTGAAACTTCCTAAAAAAGTTCACATGCCCTACAAGAAGAAACTTTCCAACTACAAATAGGGTAAAAGAATGAGACAACATGTGAAGGAATCCATAGTCTACACTAATAAAGATCTAAAATTAAAGTAACAAACACTAATAATATTCATTATGAGGTAAAAATTACATGCACTTATTTTTAGTTCATAAATATTCAATTTTGATCCTCAAGTAAAAAACACTAATATTGATCCTGAGTTATGATAATCTATTATCAAGAAAACTCCTCTTTCATGCACTTTGCACACTTGGCCTCAAAATTGGATTCAATTTTACATAAAAATATATATGATGGAGTTATTTACACCTATCAATGACCTCTATGGCCTTATAAGCATTAGGTACACCTTAAAATCACTTCTATTTGGAGTTTTCACATTTCTCACCCTTATGTTTACTATGCTAGTTTTGACTGGTTGAGATGATAGATTTGGTTAGGACACTTAGGAGATTTATTTTGGAATTAAACAGCCATTTTTAATTATTAAAATTCCTAATATTTATATCAAACTTTATTTCATCTTTAGACCTCTTTTAGAACCTTCAAAACACACAAAATGGCCAAAAATACCCTATTTTGCACCCTACATGTACAATTTCATACAACTCAAATGTATGGGAGGAAAATTGAGTGAGTATATTAAATGTTCCAATCATTTTAGTGGTCAAATTAGTCTATTATATTATCTTTCTAGATTCATATTATCCATCGGGTATTGATTGAGGGTTTGCAAGGGTTTTAGGCCTATTTTCACTCTTAAGATTTGTTCATAAAAACATGACATCATAATATCAAAAAAATTAAAAAATAATGATATTTATGGCCCCTTATAACACCTATAAACTCATTTTTCATCCATACAAATACTTTTGAAAGATGTGAGTAATTAAATCTCTCTTATTGAGCTTGTTTTCTCCTTTCCTACATGCCTGAGTTATCTTTGAGTCAAAATTGGCCCTTTTATTGTTTCTCCCAAAAGTTAAAGATTTTAAAATGTATATAATATACTCACAAACATGACCCAATATTTTTTAATTCTCACCAAAAGCTACTAGTGAATTTAGACTCCCATTTGGCTTCTAGGCCTAGCCATGTCGAGTACACCTATCTACATCTCAAAGCCTAAATATGACCTCCTTAAGATTACTATAAATTACAAAATATATATAAATTATTTTTTCCCATATTCACATTTTATAATATATTATAGATCATACCTAGGGCTATAAGTATAACTTGTCTCCCATTTGGGCACTAGTCCTCCTTAAGGCCTAACAGACTTGCCTACAAGTTTAAGATTCTAGATCATTTTATTAGTATTAATCCCTTTATGTTTAGTTTATTATTATTTTTAGATATAATTAAACTCTCTACACCCTCTTGAAAGGTTTCTATGGCTCCTAGCTTCATATTTATACCTTATTCTTTAAACCCTACCAACTTTGCTCATAAGGGAGTTCTCTCTATCTGAGACAAAATAGAGGGAACTCCCCTATTTCCTCAAATGAAAGTGAATATATTATGTGATTATTAAACTATTAAATACCATATACACAAAAATATATACCATTTTTATGTCAATAGGCTCCTCAACTCCTTCATAGTTTAAGGTTGACTGTATGGAAGTTAGACTGCACATGGGCTCAATGTATCAGTTATGTAATGTTTATTTAGATATCCTTTATGTTATATGTTTGTCATGAATGTTATATGAGAAAATTTTAATCATTAGTTAATTTATCTCATTATATTTTACCATTTTAATCTTCCATATACCTTTCTATACATTGAGCTTCTCAAGACTGAGTTCTAACATTGACTGTGTCATACTCCAAAATGCTGCACCTATAAGTGATTATGTGTTTTGACCTCAATAATAGTGTCCACAACCTTATCTACTCCCCCTTAGATTCATATTGAATTTTTTTAGTTCCATATTCTCCATATCAATTTGTTTTAATCATTGTAAACAACATCTCCTACTCACTGCCTATAACAGTCCTCTACAATGGTTGTAGGTGCTCATAGGGTCATAAGTGGTCTGTATAGGTTTGTTTCATCATGTTAGGGGAATATGAATTTTATTATAATATTAATGGAGGTGGTTACCTAATTTTTATTATTATTACAACCTCTTTTTATCCCTTCACATACACCCTAAGCTAATAAACTAAGTCCTCCCTACCTTTTGATTGAGAAACCTTGTCTTTCCTATTCCTATAGGTTCTTATAGATGATCTAAACCTTATTGACAATAAATTAACCCATTTGAAGATCCCTAAACCATAATATATATAAATTTATCCCTTTAATACTTTTAAATAATTTTTTTATCAAGGCTATCAAGCTTATTCCTTTTGATAACCCTACAACCAACCTTTAGACTACATTTTTGGTAAAAGGGGGACCTGTAGGTATAGGTGGGAAACAAAACAAAGCTTATCATCTCATTATAATGATCCTTTTGGTCATATATTCCAATTAAACCACTTGGAACCATTAAAACTTGATGTCATAGTCTATAATTGTCAATCATGAAGTGCAAGGTCACCTTTTGATCAAAGTCATGTAGACATCAATGCCTAAGTTTAGTGTTTTGTACACAAATTTAGGCATCTCAATCACCATTATCTACTAATCCTTTCCACCTCAAAATTTGTAAAGCTATTTTATATGTTGGAGGATACTATCAAATATCATTATAATGCATCAAATTCCCATGTAACCATGTCATATTACATTCACAAAATGCTCATGGGCCTCTATTTTCATAGTATTAGGATTTGGTCTCAAAACTCAGTCATCACCTTTAAATGGTTATTTAAGGTCTATTTATTAGTTTAGCACTTTATATGAGCTTGATATAATATCATAAACACACTAGGATATCAAGGAAATACTCATCACCTGTTTCAATACCTCAAGAAGACCTCTTAACTCTCTGTCAAGGCCACCTTTAGATGCACATTTTCCTATCTGTAATCCGTCAATGAAAACTAATATAGTTAGTAAGATATGTGATCTTATGATCGATTTTAAGCATTATAAAAGTTTTAAAATGCACTTATAAGATTACAAAATGTTTGGATCAACTTTAAAAGCTCTTATTCCATTATGATGTTATCAAAGAGAGGCCCCTATAGGTGGACTTTGGTTGTATGCAAGCAATGAGCCTAAAATGACTCATGCATCAAGGGATTGTCTTCATAATAAATTGATATTTTCACCAAATTATCAACATTAAACATCATTATACTTCCAAAACTCCTTTATGGACATGATAAATAGGTTCTCCACATGTACTTCAACATGGTTGCAAGTTAAATTAACACATGGATTTGACTGTGACAGATAGCAAGACTGTAAGCTACCTAAAACATGATATGGTGAAATGAAAAAATGGAAGGAGGTGAATATATGTAATTTGTACCTATGGGATACTATATTCCAAATACATGAGACCTCTATAAGAAACCAAATTTTTGCAAACCAGAAGAGCTTTGACTAAGACTACACATAGTGGCACCTTCCTTTCAACATGGACTAACTTGCCCATCAAAACATGATGAAACATGAAAATAATTATGGATACAATATATTAATGTATACAACATCTTTTGGAGTGAACATCACCAATTGGTCTGTACAGACTTAACCAAAATGGAGAAAAACTTATAGGGTGAATGAAATAGTAAGCAAAAAAACATAGTCAACTTCATAAGGATAGTTCATAAAGAAAAATACAGCATTATTAAAAATCATATTATTTAAATAAAAGTATTTGAGTTTAATATAACCTACCAAAATTATTTGACCTAAAACTTCTTCAACTATCTATACTAAGCACAAACCTGAAGGTCACTTCTATATGTTTAGGAAAGTAAAGAAGAAGCATAACGGTTTTGGATTTAAAATGTAAATTTAATAGAATGTAAATAATTTATATGAGTTTTATGAATATTAAGAGGCCCTCCATGATATTATCCCACATGGCACACTTCCCCATGAGCTATAAAAGTGTTAAATGCTCCTTTTTTATTTGGTTTCTTTAATTTCAGTTAGACAACATACAATATCATGATGTAATTAACATTATTAACAAGTAAAATAACTTTTTTGAGGCTTTAAAGTAAAATAGGACACTTGGGCACCTTGGGAATCATGTCACTTGCATTTATGACCCCTAAAAGCCTACTAAATGACCCAAAATGACATATTGACTAATATGACAAACAACAAGGCTAGGATGACATTAAATGACATAAAATAACATATAATACACCCTATGACAATATATTAGATCTCATAAAACATATAAAACTCATTTTTTACCTATAGGGGTCCTAATTTGACCTAAAAGTCAAATTTGGTCAATAGTTAATATTAGGAGGATAAATGTGGTCACATCCTCATAATAATAATGAATTAAAACTCTATTATAAATAATATGCTAAGGATAGACATGGAGTTGGTTCATATGGTTGCTTTCTTGAGTTCTATTAGTTTCCATGAGTGTATATGTCTTGTAACTATTACAAGGTGAACCTATTTCTCTTCACTAAACATATAAACCAAAACTCATAATGGATACAAGACATTTATATGAGTTTAATCACATTTAAATGGTCCTATGGGGAGAAAATATACCTTGTATAAATTTTAGAGTTTTTTAGTCTGTATTATGACACTAATATGCCTTGAATTGTATGTCTATTATGGATAACATACTTCCTTATAGAATCTTTTAAGGGTGATTACCCTTGGATAATTGTCTATAGTGACCTAATAATTATTTAATTCATAAGAACATGAGTTAAAAATTAAATATTATGTATTTTTTCATCACTATTATGTAATGGACCTTGTACATAGTTCTTTTCACACTCTAATAAAGTAAATCTAGAAAAAAAAATGGTTTACTTCATGGTTATGATGGAAGAACAAGGTTCTTCCATGTAACCAAATTCTTGTTAAGATTGAATCTACTTCTATAAATCCTCCATTATATGAGGTTGATGATATAGTCTCAATTATTTTCCCATTTACCAAAAGTGTCTTCCCAATTCCATCAATTGGTAGCAACTAAACATATCCATTGTCAAAAATATTTTCAACTTGGTAAGGACTTAACCATCTAGTGCAAATTTTACCTATGAAATGTTGGTAAATCAAAAATTAAGTCATAATCTCATACTGTGAATTTATTTTCTTTGATGTCATGTTTATTCTATTTATTCCTTTGATATTGAAGAAGCTCTAGATTATTTGGTTGAGTTGTGGAGCTAAAAGCTTCACTGAATGTGCAAATGTGGAGGTTGTTGGGTTACACAGTAACCAACATCGGTCAGGCCAATTGACATCAGTCTTCTCCAGATACACAATAACCAAAATCGGTTAGGGGTCAGCCAAAATTGATCAAATAGGAACTGACATCGATCATCTGTGCATTTTCAGGTGGCATTTCTAGAATTAAAATTGCTAATTTTAGGATAATAGTTAGTTTGCATGTAAAGACTAATTTTAGTCTTGAGTCTATGTTTCTAATTATTGTTTGGTTTGGGATCTATTTAAGAGACTCATGGGGCTATATTGTAATGTAATCAAGGTTAATTAGATCTACAAGGTGTAAGATCAAGAAGATCTGCTAAGAGTAGGCAACAATGGTTGAGTTGGTTGTCACTTGGAAGTAGGCAACAACAACCATTGGGTTGATGGTCACTAGAGGGAACAACTCAGTGTTGAGTTGGTTGTAATTGATTGAGAGAGAGAAATCTTGAGGGAGAATTATTGGACATCCAAGAGGTGTGAGGAAGAAGAGAGATTTCTTCATTGTATTTCCTTCTAGAAGAGTTTAATACAAATCGTATTGTTTCTCGTATCTCCTATTCTTTGATGTTTCTGAATTCTAGTTACTTATTATTTTTGGTTTAATTTCATGTTTAGTTGCTTATACAAAAGTAATCAATTGAGCTTTAAGGTACTAAAAATTTGTAGTAGAGAGAGCTACAGGATCCTAACAGGTGGTATCAGAGCCAGGTAGAGTGGTTCAAAGCAAGTTAGTGTTTGTTGATTATAGGTTCACTCTCAGGGGTTTCTGATTGAGTGGGAGTAAAGCAACGACAGAAGAAAGTAAACTAAGAAAGGAGAAATTCAATGGCAAGAATTATCAATTATGGAGGATGCAAATTGAATATTATCTATATCAAAAAGATCTGTACTTATCGTTGGGTGGGGTTTCAAGTAAGCCCACAGATATGAAAGATGAAGAATGGAATGTTATTGATCAGAAGGCTCTTGGATCTATAAGGTTGAGCATGGCAACTTCTATGATTTCCAACTTATCATAGGCAAAGACAATGGTAGAGTTAATGGATACTTTGGAAAATTTATATGAAAAACCCTCAGCTTCGAATAAGGTATTTCTTATGAAGTAATTATTTAATTTGCAAATGCAGGAATGTGGATCGGTATATAGTCATCCTAGTGATTTCCATGGATTAGTAAATTAGTTAATTTCAATCAAAATAATTTTTTATGATGAAATTAAGGCTCTCTCAATCTTATGCTCTTTACCTAAAAGTTGGCACAGTTTGGTAATGGCAGTTAGTAATACTGTGTCTGCTTCAAATATCTTGAAAGTTGATGATGTTGTTAGTGTAATATTGAATGAAGAAATTCATAGGAAAAGCACAGGGAAAACATCAGGTAATGCTTTAAGTGTTGAAAGCAGGGGAAAGCAAAGAGAGAAGGTTGAGCAAGGGAAATCAAGGTCAAAGATAGGTAGTAGATCCAAATCCAGAAATGGAAGTATCACTTGCTAGAATTGTGGAAAGAAAGGGCATGTAAAGAAAGATTGTTAGATGGTAGAAGATTAGCATGAAGGAAATAAAGAAGCAAATGATGCAGGTATTGTTGCACGGGTGCTCTTATATTTTCCTTAGATAAAGTAGAATCTTGGGTTTTATATTCTGGTGCCTCTTTCCATGCAACCCCAAATAGAGAATTTTTCAATGATTATGTCCATGGAGACTTTGGAAAAGTTTATTTAGGAGATGGTGAGCCTTGTCAAATTATTGGCAAAGGGGAAGTGCAGCTGAAATTGCAGACTAGCAACACATGGGTGTTGAAGGATGTCATGCATGAACCAATCTTGAAGAGGAATCTGATTTCTACAGGAAATTTGGGTGATGAGGGTTGCACAGTTACTCTCACAGCTGAATCCTAGAAAGTTTCCAAGGGTGCACTTGTATTAGCAAGAGGTAAGAAAGTAGGTACACTTTATCTATCTACTTGTATTACTGATTCTTCTTCTATTTTATCTACTTTAGATGTAGATGTAAAGATGTGGCTCTGTAGGCTTGGTCACATGAGTGAGAAGGGAATGCATGTTCTTAAGTCAAATGGTAAGCTTTCAGATTTGATAGACTGAGATTTTTGTGAGCATTGTATTCTTGGGAAACATGAGAAAGTGAGGTTTTTTGAAACTTGGTCAACAAAGAAGAAGCACAAGTTGGACCTTGTTCACACAGACATGTGGGGACCAACTCAAGGAGCTTCTATTGGAGGATCATAGTGCTATGTTTTTTTCATTGATGATGCTATAAAAAAGGTATGGGTTTATTGCATAAAGTGGAAATCTGATGTTTTTGACACATTTAAGAAATAGAAAGCCTTGGTTGTTAAGGAGAAGGTGATGAATAGTGATAAGCTCAAGAGACTAAATAATTTTGAGTAGGGAAATGTTGATTTGGATGAGGTTATGATCCAAAATGAGCTCACGAGTAAAAATCATCACTCACAAGAAAACACAGACACCGACGTCGGTCAGGCAAAGACCAACATCGATCAGGGAGGAACTGACATCGGTTCAGTGGAGACCAAATTCAATGATGTTGGGAAGGTGGACACCCATGTCAGTTAGGAAACCAACATCAGTGATCAGGTGGAATCGACATCAGTTGGGTGTAGATCAAGGTTGACCAAAGATGATCAAGATCGGTCACTATTAAAATGAAATTTGGGTGGATAACAAGCTATCAATGAATTTAAAACACCCATGAGGAGGTTTAAAAGGGTAAGTAACCCTCAAATTCGTTATTCCCCTTCTTTATACTACTTGTTGCTCACTGATGGTGGAAAACTAGGAAGTTTTGAAGAGACAATGTAGGTAGAATCTAGGAAATAATGGGAGCATAGCATGAATGAGGAAATTGATTCCTTGGAAGAGAACCAAACGTGGGATTTGGTAAAGTTGCCAGCTGAAAAGATAGCACTAAAAAATGAATGGATTTACAGGTTAAAGAAAGGAGAGAATTGATAGATGAGACATAAGGCCAGGTTATATGGTCTTGAGCAAGCTCCAAGACACTGGTATTTGAGGTTTGACAGGTTTATGATAGAGCATGGCTTTAGTCAATGTCAATGTGACCATTGTGTTTATTTTACTAGGTTGGATAATATTAACTACATTATCCTGTTACTGTATGTAGTGTATATGCTTGTTGCAGGGTCACACATGCAGGAAATTACTAAACTAAAGGTAAAATTAGCTCAGACATTTGCCATGAAGGATTTAGGAGTAGCAAAGAAAATCCTTGGCATGAGTATTTCTAGAGATAGGGAAAATCACAAGTTGATTTTGTCCCAAGAGGATTATGTGAATAGGGTAGTGGAGAGGTTCAATTTGTAGGATGTAAAACCAGTAAGCACACCTATGGTTAGACAGTTTAAGTTGAGCAAAGAACAGTGTCTTAAATCACATGATGAGGTTGAGTACATGGTATGTACTAGACTTGATATTGCCTAAGTAGTGGGAGTTCTCAGCAAGTTTATGGCCAATCTAGGAAAGAAGCATTGGAAAGTAGTTCAGTGGATTCTCATATATCTAAGAGGGACTAGCAGCAGGTATTTATGTTATGCAGGGTCAAACACTTCTCTACATGGGTATGTAGATTCGGATACGGCAGGTGACTTGGATGGTAGGAGAATCACCACAAGATATGTGTTCACTATTGGTGGAATGGTAGTTAGTTAGATTTTAGAGTTGCAGAAGGTTGTTGTAGTCATGGTGGCTAGCAAGGACAAAAACCCTGTAGATATGTTAACAAAGCCGAGAACAAAGGAGAAGTTGAATCTTCATTCAACTTTTGTTGGTCTTCAAGATTGAACTTGAAGATGGAGATACAAGCCAAAAATAGATTAGAGGACATTGTTGTATAGGTACAGGTGTAGCTATTTATCTCCAAGTGGGAGATTGTTGAGTTGTGGAGCTAAAAGCTTCACTGAATATGCAAATGTGGAGGTTGCTGGGTTACATAGTAATCGACATCAGTCAAGCCAATCAACATTAGTTATCTCTAGATACACAGTAACCAGCATCGGTTAGGGTTCAACCAGCATCAGTCAGACAAGAACAAACATTGGTCATTTGTGGATTTCCAGGCGGCATTTCTAGAATTAGAATTGATAATTTTAGGAGAATAGTTAGTTTGCATGTAAAGACTAATTTTAGTCTTGAGTCTATGTTTCTAATTATTGTTTGGATTGGAATATATTTAAGAGACCCATGGGGCCATATTGTAATGTAAGCAAGGTCAATTAGATCTACAAGGTGCAAGATCAAGAAGATCTACTGAGAGTAGGCAACAACGGTTGAGTTAATTGTCACTTAGAAGTAGGCAACAACAACCATTGGGTTGATTGTCACTGGAGGGAACAACTCAGTGTTGAGTTGGTTGTAATTGATTGAGAGAGAGAATTCTTGAGGGAGAATTACTAGACATCTAAGAGGTGTGAGGAAGAAGAGAGGTTTATTCATTGTATTTCCTTCTGGAAGAGTTTAATACAGATTGTATTGTTTCTCGTTTCTCCTATTCTTTGTTGTTTTTGAATTCTAGTTACTTATTACTTCTAGTTTAATTCCATGTTTAGTTGCTTATACAAAATTAATCAATTGAGCTCTAAGGTACTAAAAATTAGTATCAGAGAGAGCTACATGATCATAACAGGTGGTATCAGAGCTAGGCAGAGTGGTTCAGAGCAGGTTAGTGTTTGTTGATTACAGGTTCACTCTCAAGGGTTTCTAATTGAGTGGGAGTAAAGCAATGGTAGAAGAAAGTAAACTAAGAATGGAGAAATTCAATGGAAAGAATTATCAATTATGGAGGATGCAAATTGAATATTATCTATATCAGAAAGATCTATACTTACCATTGGGTGGGGTTTCAAGTAAGCCCATAGATATGAAAGATGAAAAATGGAATGTTCTTGATCAAATAGCTCTTGGATCAATAAGGTTGAGCCTAGCAGCTTCTGTGATTTCCAACTTATCATAGGCAAAGACAATGGTAGAGTTAATAGATACTTTGCCAAATTTATATAAAAAACCCTTAGCTTCGAATAAGGTATTTCTTATGAAGCAATTATTTAATTTGAAAATGCAAGAAGGTGGATCGGTATATAGTCATCTTAGTGATTTCCATGGATTAGTAAATTAGTTAATTTAAGTCAATATAGTTTTTGATGATGAAATTAAGGCTCTCTTAATCTTATGCTCTTTACCTAAAAGTTGACACAATTTGGTAATGGCAGTTAGTAATACTGCGTCTGCTTCAAATATCTTGAAAGTTGATGATGTTGTTAGTGTAATCTTGAATGAATAAATTCACAAAAAAAGCATAGGGAAAACATCAGGTAATGCTTTAAGTGTTGAAAGTAGGGGAAAGCAAAGAGAGAAGGTTGAGCAAGGGAAATCAAGGTCAAAGATATGTAGTAGATCCAAATCCAAAAATGTAAGTATCACCTGCTAGAATTGTGGAAAGAAAGGGCATGTAAATAAAGATTGTTGGTTGGTAGAAGATTAGCATGAAGGAAATAAAGAAGCAAATGATGCAGGTATTATTGCATGGGATGCTCTTATATTTTCTTTGGATAAAGTATAATCTTGGGTTTTAGATTCTAGTACCTCTTTCCATGCAACCCCAAATAGAGAATTTTTCAATGATTATGTCCATGGAGACTTTGGAAAAGTTTATTTAGGGGATGGTGAGCTTTGTCAAATTGTTGGCAAAGGAGAAGTGTAAAAGAATTGTAGACTGGCAACACATGGGTGTTGAAGGATGTCATGCATGTACCAATCCTAAAGAGGAATCTGATTTCTATAAGAAATTTGGGTGATGAGGGTTGCACAGTTACTCTCACAGCTAAATCTTGGAAAGTTTCCAAGGGTGCACTTGTATTAGCAAGAGGTAAGAAAGTAGGTACACTTTATCTATCTACTTGTATTATTGATTCTCCTTCTATTTTATCTACTTCAGATGTAGATGCAAAGATGTGGCTCTGTAGGCTTGGTCACATGAGTGAGAAGGGAATTCATGTTCTTAAGTCAAATGGTAAGCTTTCAGATTTGATAGACTGAGATTTTTTTGAGCATTGTATTTTTAAGAAATAGGAGAAAGTGAGGTTTCTTGAAACTGGGTCAACAAAGAAGAAGCACAAGTTGGAGTTTGTTCACACAAATGTGTGGGGACCAACTCAGGGAGCTTCTATTGGAGGATCACAGTGCTAAGTTTCTTTCATTGATGATGCTACAAGAAAGGTATGGGTTTATTACATAAAGTGGAAATCTGATGTTTTTGACACATTTAAGAAATGGAAAGCCTTAGTTTTGAAGGAGAAGGTGATGGACAGTGATCAGCTCAAGAGGCTAAATAATTCTAAGTAGGGCAATATTGATTTGGATGAGTTTATTGTCCAAAATGAGTTCACGAGTAAAAATCATAACTCACAAGAAAACACAGACACCAACGTCGGTCAGGCAGAGACCGATGTCGATCAGGCAGGAACTGACATCAGTCTAGTGGAGACTAAAGTTAGTGATGTCAGGTAGGTGGACACTGACATCGGTTAGGAAATTGATGTTGGTAATTAGGTGGAATTGACATTGGTCGGGTGTAGACTGAGATTGGCTAGAGATGACTGGGATCGGTCACTGTTAGAACAAAATTTGGGCAGACAGCAAGTTGTCAATGAGTCTCAAACACCCATGAGGAGGTTTGAAAGGGTAAGTAAGCCTCAAATTCATTATTACCCTTCTTTATACTACTTATTGCTCACTGATGGTGGAAAACTAGGAAGTTTTGAAGAGGCAATGTAGGTAGAATCTAGGAAACAGTGGGAGCATGGCATGAATGAGAAAATTGATTCCTTGGAAGAGAACCGAACATGGGATTTGGTAGAGTTGCTAGCTGGAAAGAAAGCACTGAAAAATGAATGGATTTACAGGTTAAAGAAATGAGAGAATGGATAGGTGAGACATAAGGCCATGTTATATGGTCTTGAGCAAGCTCCAAGACAATGGTATTTGAGGTTTGATAGGTTTATGACAGAGCATGGCTTTAGTCAATATCAATGTGACCATTGTGTTTATTTTACCAGGTTGGATAATAGTAGCTACATTATCTTGTTACTGTATGTAGTGTATATGCTTGTTGTAGGGTCACACATGTAGGGAATTACTGAGCTAAAGGTAAAATTAGCTCAGACATTTGCCATGAAGGATTTAGGAGTAGCAAAGAAAATCCTTGGCATGAGTATTTCTAGAGATAGGGAAGATCACAGGTTGATTTTCTCTCAAGAGGATTATGTGAATAAGGTAGTGGAGAGGTTTAATTTGCAGGATGCAAAACCAATAAGCACACCTATGGTTGGACGGTTCAAGTTTAGCAAAGAACAGTGTCCTAAATCACAAGATGAGGTTGAGTACATGGTATGTACTAGACCTGATATTGCCCAAGTAGTGGGAGTTGTCAGCAAGTTTATGGCCAATCTAGGAAAGAAGCACTGGAAAGCAGTTCAGTGGATTCTCAGATATCTGAGAGGGACCAGTAGCAGGTATTTATGCTATGTAGGGTCAAACACTTCTCTACATGGGTATGTATATTCGGATATGGCAGGTGACTTGGATGGCAGGAGAAGCACCATAGGATATGTGTTCACTGTTGGTGGAATGGTGGTTAGCTGGATTTTAGAGTTGTAGAAGGTTGTTGCAATCACGGTGGCTAGCAAAGATAAGAACCCTGCAGATATGTTAACAAAGCTGAGAACAAAGAAGAAGTTGAATCTTCATTCAACTTTTGTTGGTCTTCAAGATTAAACTTGAAGATGGAGATACAAGCCAAAAATAGATTAGAGGTTGTTTCTATATAGGTATAGGTGTAGTTGTTTATCTCCAAGTGGGAGATTGTTGAGTTGTAGAGCTAAAAGCTTCACTGAATGTGCAAATGTGGAGGTTGCTATGTTACACAGTAATCGGCATCAGTCAGGCCAACCGAAATTGGTTAGGGGTCAGCCGACATCGGTTAGATAGGAACTGACATCGGTCATCTGTGCATTTCTAGGTGGCATTTCCAGAATTAGAATTGCTAATTTTAGGAGAATAATTAGTTTGCATGTAAAGACTAATTTTAGTCTTGAGTCTACATTTCTAATTATTATTTGGTTTGGGATCTATTTAAGAGACCCATGGGGCTGTATTGTAATGTAAGAAAGGTCAATTAGATTTTCAAGGTGTAAGATCAAGAAGATCTACTGAGAGTAGGCAACAATAGTTGAGTTGATTGTCACTTGGAAGTAGGCAATAACAACCATTGGGTTGATTGTCACTAGAGGGAACAACTTAGTGTTGAGTTGGTTGTAATTTATTGAGAGTGAGAACTCTCGAGGGAGAATTACTGGACATCCAAGAGGTGTGAGGAAGAAGAGAGATTTCTTCATTATATTTCCTTTTGGAAGAGTTTAATACAGATTGTATTGTTTCTCGTATCTCCTATTTTTTGCTATTTCTGAATTTTAGTTACTTATTACTTATGGTTTAATTCTGTGTTTAGTTGCTTATACAAAAGTAATCAATTATACTCTAGGAACACTAACAAGTGGTATCAGGGCTACAGGATCCTAATAGATTCAATACCTCAAGTCTCATTTCATCTTGCTCATTCAATTGAATAATTATTTATTTTTATGTTTTTTTCAGGTCCATGCCTACTTCCATTTTCATTTTTAATGTCTATAACCCAAACTCAATTGGAATTAATGTATTTTCCCATATATTACTTTCTATATATATAAGCATGTGGTGGACTTCCATGTTGTGTTGTAGTCTTAAATTACTTCAGGTAACTTACTTTCCCAATCATTTTGGTTGATGTTTATTAACTTTATCAAGATGTTTTCTAATTCTATTTTGGTGACATAAACTTTACCATTGGCTTGATTATAGTGAGGTTATCATTTTATGTCAATAATCTGGTTGTGTTTTATGAAGGCTTTGATCATATTGGATTCATATTGAGGGCTTTGGTCTGAAATGGTTGATCTTGGTGCTCTAAAATGTTGCATGATCCTTACAATAAATAAAAAACCATTTCTTCATGAGAAAAATGATAAGGCCTCAATTTTTTCCCATTTGGTAACATAATCAACACATACTAGGATGCAATCATTTATTTTATATGGTATATCAATGGGACCAATGAAAACAAACCTCCATTTATTGAAGGGTCTTCAAATCACTTGAGGATGGAGGGCATTTCATTAGACAATATAATTTACCCATTATTTAACAATGATCCCATTGCCAAACATAATTTTTCACATTACCAAACATAGTATCTAAACTCAAGGATATTTTGAACATTCCTTTTGATTAAATAATGACTTCTTAACTCATCATGATATGCTCTCAAGATGTCATATATCTTATATTCTCATAAACACCTATGATGTACCAAATTAGGTCCACATTTGAATAATACACCATTAAAACATTTATAATTATCATTATTTCTAATCAAACATTTAATTTTTTTAGGATTGAAATCACAAATAAACTTCCATGTGGATAGATAATTATCCATATTAGCAAACAATGGAGAGTGAGCTAAAACTATGAATAACTATTCATCTTGAAAATTATCCTCCATTGGCTCATCTTCACTTGAAACATTTAATATTGACAAGAAGTTAGCAACTACATTAGATTTTCCTATCTTATCAATGATTTTTATATAAAATTCCTATAATATTAGTAACCATCTAATGATCTTACTTCATACCACTAGCTTTTGCATTAGATATCTTATGATTGAATGATCTGCATAAATGAATATTTTGTATCTATTGATGTAGTAATGTAATTTTTTCATAGAATAAATGATATCAAGGAACTCATTTTTAGTAGTTGTATAGTTTATTTAAGTAGGATTTAAATTCTCACTTATATGATAGATAACATACTTCTTACCTTTTTCATATTTTTTCCCAAGATCTACCCCCATGGCATTGTTAGAGTCATCTTGTGTATGTGAAAGTGTTTTTCCCAATTAAGACATATCAATATTGGAACATAAATTATTTTTTATTTTATTGTCTCAAAAGTATATTGAAAATTTTTAGTCCATACAAATTCACTATCCTTGGTGAGAGAGGAAAACATATGTACAAAAAATTTACTAAAATCCTCAATAAAACTTGAATATTATCCTACATGACCTAAAAATCTCTTGATGTTTGTTGGGTGTATAAATTTTTTAAATGACTTAAATATTTTAAAGGTCAACCTATATTCCTTGGGATGAGATATGATGCCCTTAGACAATTCCTTGATCTACCATCATCAAACACTTCTCATGAGCTAAGGACAAGTGATGTTTTTCACATCTGCTCAATGATTTATCTATATTAGTTAATTATTTATTTTAAGAGTCCTCATGTACTAAAATGTAATCCATATACTCTTCAATACATACAATATTAATAATAACAAATATAAAAAATACCACTCTCTAAAAGGTGATTGTTTCATTGCATAATTAAAAAGGTAAAAATTTATATGCAAACATCCCTCAAAGACACGTGAAATTGGTTTTCTCCTAGTCTTTAGGAGATAATATTATTTAATTATACCTAATGAATGCATCCAAGAAGTAAAAATACTTATTTCTATTGAGTATTGTCATTGATCTCAAAAGTACATCTTGCATGAGATTGATGTCATCTAGAGAGTGTGCCTAGTTATAAGTATGTTGATGTGATCAGGGGCATTGATAGAATGTTTTCATAAAAGATATTTTTAAGGAAACTAATGCATTTTGGTTACATAAAAGTATAGGTCCTTAAGTAGTCTAAGCCTAGTCATGGCATGAAGAGACCTTGTGAGAAGGTATGAGCATGATGGATTGGTGAAGTGTGCACAAAGGCATGAGAGGTTTTATGAGGTTTATTGATCATTTATATGAGGCATTGGATCACTCATTAGAGTTTTATGGTGATTCTACATTGGTAGGACCTTTAGACCAAGTCTACACCTAGACCACTTCTAGACCCTACATGGCTTAATGAGGTATCATGATATATTGTAAAGGCATGTATAAGATATATGGTACTAATTAAGAATGATAGAGGTTTTTTGAGTATGTGAGTGAGGTGGAGAGTGCATGGAAAGAATCATGAAGATTATTTTTAAGGTCAAATGTTGTTTACTGGTCAAGGTCTAGAAGAACAAAGAGAGAGAGTATATCCTAATGAGGGTTCATGACCATATATCAAGTTATTTGAGATAATGTAAGCATTAAAAAATTTGAGTCATGTTTTTTCAAGTTTTTTCATGTAGTTTAAAGTCAAGTTTTGTATTAAAATGCATAAAAAGTTACTTTTAGGTCTCTTGAGTGCATAAAATAAAGGTTTATAAACCCCAAAAGGATTTTACTATTTTTTTTAGCTTGTAAAAATTATGCATGGTAACCTAATTTATTCATTGTATATGGGTAAGGGTCTTAGCTTAGAATTACATGAATTAATTTTTATATTAAAGGGCTATACTTTATGAATGATTATTAAGAATGGAAACATGTTTAAACCCTCTTAAAACCCTAATAAGGAACCGATGTTGAGGATGTTGATAAAAAGTGACTAGAATGGATTGGTATGCTTATGTAAGATATTTGATTTTTTATTTAACTCTCCCAAGAACCTATAGGTGTGATTGAGTTTTCAGGTGTGTGAGTAGACCCTACAAAAAAATGATAATTTTTTAGAGATTTGTTGTAACAATCAAAGTTTACCAAGTCAAAGTATACAAATGAATGGTAGATGAATATTTATACTCATTTTTCATGTATATTAATATTTATGTATAGGTTATAGTCCTCAAGTATGCTAAATTGGTCATCCAAGTTAGCTATTTACTAACATGCTTACTGATGCAAATAATGATCCAAAACTTGAAAAGCTTTGGTTGAAATATAATTTAGAAATAAGAACAACACAATTCAAATAATGCTATCTCTGAAAAGAGATGTTTTATTTATCAAAATTGTAGACCCAAACATATGTTTATCTCTGAGAAGAGATGTCTGATTTCCATTTCAGGTTAAATCTTCATCTATACATGTTTTTAAAGTGATGGGAGGATGTGGAAGGTCACCAATCTTGAGGGAGATGAATTGGTTTAACTTCCATGATTTACAACAATATAGAATTTGAGGAATTACTATTTTTAGAAACTTACTATTTTTAGACTACACTACTAAAATTGAAATTTGGGACACTTCCATTGGGTTTTAGGGGGTCAAAATTCATCAACCAAAGATCTATGACATCTCATGACATTCCCTTCATTATTATCTTTCCAACGGTTCAAATGGTGAGTCAATTTGAGCTATGGTGCAAAAGTTATGACTCCCAGAAGTTTTGCCATCAATTAGGGTAGACCCATCACCCAAATTGTCATCTAGATTGTTGTTCAGATCATTCCTCCCTCCTTGAGAAGCAATGGTCCCCATTGCATCAAGATTTTTCATCAAGTGTGGTAGTTTTACTTTGATTTGGTTATCGACGCATACTTGGAAGGGACTGTGATTTATGGAACTGTGCAGGGCCTGATTGTTCACCATTTCTATCTAACCATCAGTCTATGGATGGAAGGCTATGAACTTCTTTAGCTCAGTATCTATTTTCTTCTATTGTTGTGTTGTTTGTTTATTTATGGATCTAACATCAGCCCTTTTGGATTCCTGTGGCTTGACCACCATGAGAACAAATTTCTTGGCACTAATCAGAGAGACAGATGTAGAAGGTGGTACTTCTAGTACCATGTAGCACCATGTTCCAAGAGTGAGAGTGATCCTTCTAGTTCTTGATTCATATATACCATGTTGATCATACATGAATGGCTGACCAAAGAGTACATCACAAACATCTAGATTGACCACATCACATAAGACCTCATCTTGGAAAGGTTGTATTGTATATGAGAGAAGACATTGGTGGGTGACACGGAGGTTTCTCCTTAGACTCAACCATCCAATACTGTATGGTTTTAGGTGAGGCTTCATAGATAGATTTAGACTTTTCACAACATCAACAGAGATTAAATTCTTCTGACTTCCACTATCAATAATGAAATGTAAAGGCTTAACTTTCACCCATAACTCAGAGTGAAACAACCTTTCCTTGTCATCTAACATCTTGTCATGTGTCTGTGATGAAGCAACAATGGCTTCAAGATCAACATCTATAATTTTTTATTCAACCTCTTCAACTGTAGGGTCTATATAAGGTAGAGCAGAGGATTGTGACTCAAAAATTAGTGATTTGATAGCTCGACATTCTTCTTTGGAGTGAGTTCTAGATTTGTGATAATCACACCACCTCCTAGTCTTTCCTTCCTTTTGCTTCCAATTTTGGCCTCGTGTTTGACCTTCTTTGTCACTTTTTCATTTTGAAGATTGATTCTTTATATTCATTCTTCCATGCTTCTACTCAATCTTCACTGTGAACTTGTATGCCTCACTGATGGTTTCCAAATTGAAGAGTTCCATTTATCCTCGTATGTACCATTGTAGTCCACCATGATATTTGAGAACCTTATGTTTCTCAATTTCTTGGATGCCCAATATCATAGATAGAGAATGAAAAATGTTAGTGTAATCTTGAACAGATTATTCCTTACCTTGGTGAAGTTGTTTCCACTCTATATACAGATCATCATATTCTCCAATGGGGTAGTATTCTTCCTTTATAGTATCTATGAAATCTTCCCATGTAGGTTCTATCTCAAGGCCAATATCATCTGCACTGAATCTCTTTTTGTACACTTCCCACCAATTTTTGACAGGCAATGATGCTTTCAAAAGAGCAAAAGTAATCTTCTCTTTATTGGTGAAATTATTTATAGAAAAATAAGATGACAATTGATCCAACCAATTTTATACTACATCAGCATTAATTTTTCCTTCAAATGTAGGGATATAAAAATTCACCTGAACCTTAAAGGGTGTTGGGGCACTGAAAAGATGTACAGGTGTGGATGAGGAGCCAGAATTTCCCATCGAGATTTGTTGGAGAATTTGAGTGAATTATTGTAGTATTTGTGCTTGTTGTTGGAGGGATTCATTCACCATTTACTTGAAAGGATTGGATGCCTCAGTGTTTTCTACCATTTGAAGTCATTTGGAGTGAATAGGTGGATATTCTACTGGTTCTATTTTCCACCCAAGCTTCCTGTAATCTGACCTCATCCTCAGGATCATACACTCTAAAGACAAAATTCTTTGATACCACTAATCCAAAACTCAAAAAGCTTTGGTTGAAATATAATTTAGAAATAAGAACAACACAATTCAAATAATGTTATCTTTGAAAAGAGATGTTTTATTTATCAAAATTGCAGACCCAAACATATGCTTATCTCTGAGAAGAGATGCCTAATTTCCATTTCGGGTTACATCTACATTTATACATGTTTTGAAGGTGTGGGGAGGATGTGGAAGGTCACCAATCTTGAGGGAGATGAATTGGTTTGACTTCCATGATTTACAATAATACATAATTTGAGGAATTACTATTTTTAGAAACTTACTATTTTTAGACTATACTACTAAAATTGAAATTTGGGACACTTCCATTGAGTTTTATGGGGTAAAAATAATATTAGAAAATATCCATGCCATCTCATTATGTTCCCCTCATTATTATCTTTCCAACGGTTCAAACGGTGAGTCAATTGGAGCTATGGTGCAAAAGTTATGGCTCCCGAAAGTTCTGCCATCAATTGGGGTAGACCCATCACCCGAATTGTCATCTAGATTGTTGTCTGGATCATTCCTCCCTCCTTGAGAAGCAATGGTCCCCATTGCATCAATATTTTTCATCAAGTTTGGTATTTTTACTTTGATTTGATTCTTGATGCATACTTGGAAGGGACTATGATTTATGGAACTATGCAGGGCCTGATTGTTCACCATTTCTGTCTGACCATCAGTCTGTGGATGGAAGGCTGTGAACTTCTCCAGCTTGGTATATATTTTATTTTGTTGTTGTTTTTTTTATGTATTCAAGGCTATAACATCAGCCCTTTTGGATTCCTATGGCTTGACCACCATGAGAACAAATTTCTTGGCACCAATCAGAGAGATAGATGTAGAAGGTGGTAATTCTGGTACCCTATAGCACCATGTTCCAAGAGTGAGAGTGATCCTTCTAGTTATTGATTCATATATACCATGTTGATCATACATGAATGGCTGACCAAAGAGTACATCACAAACAAATAGATTGACCACATCACATAAGACCTCATCTTGGAAAGGTTGTATTGCATATGAGAGAAGACATTGGTGGGCGACACAGAGGTTTCTCCCTGGACTCAACCATCCAATACTGTATGGTTTTGGGTGAGGCTTCATAGACAAATTTAGGCTTTTCACAATATCAGTAGAGATTAAATTCTTTTGACTTCCACTATCAATAATGAAATGTAGAGGCTTACCTTTCACCCATAACTTAGAGCGAAACAACCATTCCTTATCATCTAGCATCTTGTCATGTTTTTATGATGAAGCAACAATGGCTTTAGGATTAGCATCTATAATTTCATCTTCAACCTCTTTGACTGCAGGGTCTATATGAGGTAGAGTAGAGGATTATGACTCAAAAAGTAGTGATTTGATAGCTTGACATTCTTCTTTGGAGTGAGTTCTAGATTTGTGATAATCACACCACTTCCCAGTCTTTCCTTCCTTTTGCTTTCAATTTTGGCCTCATGTTTGACCTTCTTTGTCACTTTTTCATTTTGAAGGCTGATTTTTTATATTCATTCTTCCATGCTTCTGCTCAATCTTCACTATGAACTTGTATGCCTCACTGATGGTTTTCAAATTGAAGAGTTCCATTTCTCCCCATATGTACCATTGTAGTCCACCATGATATTTGAGAACCTTATGTTTCTCACTTTCTTAGATGCCCAATCTCATAGATAGAGAATGAAAAATGTCAATGTAATCTTGAACAAATTGTTTCTTACCTTAACGAAGTTATTGCCACTCTATATACAGATCGTCATATGCTCCAATGGAGTATTATTCTTCCTTTACAACATCTATGAAATCATCCCATGTAGGTTTTGTCTCAAGGCCAATATCATCTGCACTGAATCTCTTTTTGTAGACTTCCCACCAATTTTTGATAGGCAATGATGCTTTCAGAAGAGCAAAAGTAATCTTCTCTTTATCGGTGAACTTATTTATAGAAAAATAAGATGACAATTGATCCAACCAATTTTTTACTGCATCAACATTTATTTTGCCTTCAAATGTAGGGATATCAAAATTCACCTAAACCTTGAAGGGTGTTGGGGCACTGAAAGGATGTGCAGGTTTTGGATGAGGAGCCAGAATTTCCCATCGAGATTTGTTGGAGAATTTGAGTGAATTGTTGTAGCATCTGTGCTTGTTGTTGTTAGAGGGATTCATTCACCATTTCCTTGAAAGGATCAGATGCCTTGGTGTTGTCCACCATTTGAAGTCATTTGGAGCAAATAGGTGGATATTCTACTGGTTTTATTTTCCACCCAAGCAACCTGTAATCTGACCTCATCCTCGAGATCATACACTCTAAAGACAAACCACTCTGATACCACTAATCCAAAACTTTAAAATCTTTGGTTGAAATATAATTCAAAAATAAGAACAACACAATTCAAATAATGCTATCTCTGAAAAGAGATGTTTTATTTATCAAAATTGCAGACCCAAACATATGCTTATCTCTGAGAAGAGATGTCTGATTTCCATTTCAAGTTACATCTTTATTTATACATGTTTTAAAGGTGTGGATAGGATGTGTAAGGTCACAAATCTCTAGAAATATGAATTGGTTCAACTTCCATGATTTACAACAATACAGAATTTGAAGAATTATTGTTTTTAGAAACTTAATATTTTTAGATTGCACTACTAAAATTGAAATTTGGTACACTTCTGTTGGGTTTTAGGGTGTCAAAATTCATCAAGAAAATCTCATGCCATTTCAAAATTTTCTCCTCATTATTATCTTTCCAACGGTTCAAATGGTGAGTCAATTGGAGCTACGATGCAAAAGTTATGGCTCCCAAAAGTTCTGCCATCAATTGGGGTAGACCCATCACCCGAATTGTCATCTGGATTGTTTTCTGGATCAAATAGTGAAAAACCAAATAGTAGTGAAGTGTTTAGGAATGTGTTATCATGATATAATTATGGATCAAATCTCATGAAGATGTTTATTTAGAATTTTATTTCATATTAATTATTGTTATATATATTGTAAGTAAAGTATAGTGGTGAAAACATTGAAGCCAAAATGGCTTATCTAGTTCTGGAGAGACTATGAGGAAAGAGGTCCAAAGATTGGTTTATATGTCTAATATATTCCATATTTTTTTATTTTTTAATATGTTATTAATTTATTTAAATATCATTTGGATGCATAAAAATTCATTTAATATTTCTATATAGGTGTTGAAGGTCTGAGTCACCATGACTAGCCTTTGAATAAAATTGGTAGTTCTAAGTGAGTGAGTTATAGGTGGTGTTTTTGAGGCTCTATGCCTTATGTGATGAATTTTAATACACTTGTTGAAAATATTTAGGTATTTTATGTTCTTATTATGTTATTTATTTTCATGATTGTGTTGCTAAATAATGTGTTATCTTTAGTTTTTCAAGACAGACCTTTCTATGTGTGTGAAGGCCTAATGCAAACAATACTAATGGTGTGCTTCAAATGGTGGATGGAGATAAAAAGTTTCATGGACAAAATATGAGATTATTTGGGTTATATTTTATTGATATATGATTTTTTATTTTGAATTTTGAAAGTGTCCTAAAGATATCAAAGGATAACATGTATTAATGAAGGCCTAATTGAATTAGGTCTCCTTAAGGCCTAAAAGAGGTTTTGATATTTTACATTGTGAAAAACCTATTGTAATGATTTATTAATGTATTAAAAACATTATAAGACATATTTTAAGGGTAATCCAATTGTGAAAGTGTGTATATATGAATAATAAGTGTGTGAGATAGAGGATCGTGTAAGAACAAGGCCTAATAGGCCTAATTGGCTAGTTAGTGAATTGGGGAGTGAAAGAAAATGACATATCACATTTTTTAGTAGAAATATGTATTTTTAAACATAATATGAGTGTATATTATATTTCATGAATATATAATATAGGTACTGTAGATGAATATTGAGGTTGTATGACCTAATCTATCTTGAAGAGACCTAGTTGAGTGAAGAAGCTTAGAAGGCAGTTTGAGAGGGATATAAGAGTGAGAAGAGATAAATAAGGTGATCATATTTTATATGAGAAACAATATTTTTTGAATTTATTAAATTTTTTAATTTGGTTAAGTTGGTGCTAAGTCATTTAGGGGGTTAGTGCCTCCTTGTAGTTTGGTACATGTTAAAGCTTAGTTGAATGGGTGCTTGACTAGTTGGGGTTGGTGCTCCATATGGATTTGGTGATTCACTAAATTTTGGTCTTTATATTAGATGATTTTAATGAATTTTTATATATAATTGGATTTTCTTCCCTTTGAGGGTTTCCCACATATGTAATGTGTAATCTTCTTTCATGATCTTGTATGGTTGCATATGTTCTGCTAGATGTTCATGTTTTTATGAATGATTCATATATGCTTAAGTGTAATTTAATGAATGTTTTTAAGACACTAATTCATGATACCATCCCCTATCCTACCAACCATTCCCCTCTCATTTGTTGTGATTCCAATAATTGGTATCAGAGCTTGGTCCTTTGAAGTAAGCCTAACAACTTGAAGGTGATTCTAAAAAGAACAAGATGTCTAGTGATAAAAAAGAAGACAACATGTATCATGAATAAGTATAATATAATAGTTAATAAGGGGAATTTTAATTATACCTTAAATATAATATAATAATTTCCATAGATGATTTGAAGTATCAAAATAAGACTCTCAAGGATCTCAAGAATCAGTTAGAACATGTCAATACAAAGTTTAGATCAAAGGAAATTGATTATGATCAGTTGAACGCAGAGCTAGATTCCTTGAAGGTTAATCATGATCAACTCATATACAAGATGAAATATTTTTAAAAATAGTATGAAAATTCATAACAAGTCAAGAGTATTAACATGAAAAGATCAATCAAGTATCCCAATGCAATAAGGGATAAGTTATCATGGGACCATGGGAAAGGAGTGATCAATGAAGAGGTAAGTATAAAAATGTTATTTGTTACATTAGTCATAACATGGGAAAAATTACAAGATTATATTGTAATAGATTTATAAGGCCCTCAAGATTAAACAAGACATGAATGTTCAAAAGTGCATGAGAAGGGTCAAACATTGGTATGGAAGCCAAAGCAAGTTATAATTGATCATATTGAGCCCAAAAATTAAGAAGGATTAGTTCCTAAGGAGGAATAGAAGATTAAATAGGATTATATTATAGCTTATACTACCTTTCACATTCAAGATGAAGGCATGAAATGGTATATAGATAGTGGTTTCTTAAGCCACATGATAGAAGACAAAAATAAGTTCATGTCATTGATGAAGAATGTTGAAGGAACAATGAGATTTGGAGACAACACAACTACTAATATAGTTGGCAAGGGTATCTTGAGTTTGGATAATGGGAAGATCAAAACACAAAATGTGTTTTATGTGGAAGGTTTGAAACATAATCTCATTAGTTTAAGTCAAATGTGAAATCAAGGACACACACTAACCTTTCATGATAGAAGGTGTGAAATAAGGAGATCCAAATTAGGAAAGCTAATTGACAATGCTAAGAGGACTAAGAACAATCTATGTCTTGAATGAGATCAATAAGGAGAGATGATTTATGAGAAAGATGGATGAAAATTAGCTATGGCACATAAGGTTAGGTCACCTAAAATTTGACAATATGGTCAAGATAATCCATAAGAAGTCTATGAATAACATGCCTAAGATCACCAAACCTACAAACATACTTTACAAGGCATGCCAACATGGTAAGAAAACTATAATAAGGTTAAAATCCAAAGATTACTCTAATACAAGAACCTTGAAGTTATTACACATTGATATCTATGGGCCTACAATAATTCAAAGCATTCAAGGATATAGCTACTTCATTTTAATCATTGATGACCACACAATAATGACTTGGGTAGCATTCTTCAAATAAAAGTCAAAAGCTCTTGACAAATTCAAGGCATTCAAGGATCTTGTTGAGAATGAGAAGATCAAGTGCCTAAGATCTGATAGAAGAGGAGATTTTGGGTCTAATGAATTTTATGAATTTTGTGAATTTAATGGAATAATGAAATAGTTTTCAGTAGCTAGGACACCTCAGTAGAATGGGTAGTGAAAAGAAAGAATAGAATAGTTAAAGATATAGATAGAACTATGCTAAATGATTCTATATTATCTGATGGATATTAGAGAAAGGTAGTAAGCACTATAGTCTAAATTTTGAATAGAGGATAGATAAGGACTAATGGAAATAAGACTCCTTATGAATGGTGGAAAGGTAGACCTACTAATGTGGAACACTTTAGAGAGTTTGGGAGAAAATGTTTCATCAAAAAAGATGATGAAGAATTAGGAAATTTTTATTCTTAATATAATGAAGGTATATTCTTAGGATACTCATCAATGAGCTTAGCCTATAGATGTTATAACAAGAGGTTACATAAGATAGTAGAAAGCACCAATGTGAAGATTGACAAGATAAGGAAATCACACTCATAGTCAAAGGATTATTTAGAAAATATGGAATTCACTAATGAAAAGGAAAATATAGAGGTCAATGAGGAAGAAGTAAAGGAGAGACAAGACTTAAAATGCCCCTCAAGATAGATTCAAAAAGATCATCCTAAATCTCAAATCATTGGCATTAAGAATGCAAGCATGCAAATAAGGAGAAGACTGGTAAGTAATTTAAATTAATATAATGTTTCTCTATTATCTAAGATTGAACCTAATAATCTTATATAATCAAATAATGACAAGTTTTGGATAGGTTCTATGAATGAGGATTTAGACCAAATAGAGAAGAACGAGGCATGGAAACTAGTTCCTAGGCCTAAAGACAAGAATGTCATTGGCATAAAATGGGTGTTTAGAAACAAGTTGAATGAAGATGGAGAAGTCACTAGGAACAAGGCTAAATTGGTTTACAAGGAATATTCATAAGTTAAAAGGGTAGACTTTGAGGATACCTTTTCACCACTAGAAATATTGGAGGCCATAAAATTGTTTATATCATATGTAAGATTCAAAGGGTTTAAGGTGTACAAAATGGATGTCAAATCTACCTTTTTGAATGGGAATTTAGAAGAGGTATACATACAATAATCTGAGGGGTTCTCACTATTAGTTAACAAAGATTATGTTTAAATATTGAAAACATCTCTATATGGTTTAAATCAAGATCCTAAAGCTTGATGTGCTAGGTTGGACATGTAATTTTTGGATCAAGGATTCAAAAGAGGAGTTGTAGATAGTAATATATACATAAAGACATAAGATGACCATTGGTTGATAGTACTCATCTATGTGGATGACATAATCTTTGGTGGAAACAATGAGAACATGACCAAGGCCTTTAAATAGGTGATGAATAAAGAGTTTGATATGTCCATGCTAGAATAACTATCATTCTTTGTTGCATTACAAATCACTCAATCTGAAAAAGGTATATTCATTTCACAATCCAAGTACATAAGAGAGATGTTGAGGAAGTTTGATATGGAAGATTGTAAGGTATTTAGTACACATATGATTATCAACTAAGATGAGTCTCTAAAGTTTAATCATACATCATATAGGTCAATGATTGGAAGTTTATTAGACACCACTACCTCTAGACCTAACATAATATGAGTAGTAGGTCTTGTAGGAAGGTTTCAAGTATATCTAAAGGAATATCATCTACAAGAAGTAAAAAGGATAATTAAGTATCTCAAGGGGACTATGGAGTTTTTTTTTTGGTATCCAAGGAGTAAGGAGTTCAATTTAACATCTTATATATATGTAGACTGAGTAAGAAGCCTAGATTGTAGGAAGAGTACAAGTAGAGGAGTTTTCTTCTTAGGTGGCCACCTAGTTTCTTGGATAATAAAAATAAGCCATCAATAGCATTATCCACTTATGAATCTAAATACATTACATTAGCTTCATGTTGTACTTAGGTCTTATGGATGAGACAGACCTTAAAAGACTACAAGGTTGAGTATGATGGACCTAGCCCTATCTATACAAATGATATAAGCATATCAAAAAACCCTATCATACACTCAAGGACCCAAAAAATTCCCATTAGGTATCATTTTATAAGATATAAAGTGGAAAAAGTGTCAGACTTGAATATGTCTCTACACAAGATTAGATTGCAGACATTTTGACCAAACCACTTCCAAAGCTAACATTTGAAAACCTAAGATAGGAATTGGTAAAATTCTTGCCCCTAGAAGTCATTAAATAAGTTTAGTAATTATTTGGAGTTAATCAAGTTAATTATATCCAAAAGATAATGTGAGTAGTTCCAAGAAGGTATGTATGGATATAGGGGGAGCATGTTTGTATTGTCACTCATAAACTCATAGTCCTATGTGTTGAATGTTTTGGTTGAAATAAGTGTGGTCTGAGTTAAATACATCACTTTATAATTTATGTAAAAGGTGGAGAAAGTTTATAATTAGTGAGGATTTTTTTTCCATAAATGATAAAGGGGATTTTTTTGGCATATTGTTGTCATTAATGTCAATGTGCATGGTGAGTAGTCATTAAGGTATGTGCTTCATATGACAAGGTGAGATTGTTGAGCATTGCCTTTTATATTGGTTTATGTCAAGGTTTAGGTCATATTTAATTTGAAATTATTGACAAATAAATTAAGGTATAAGTCTTTGAGGTAAAGTGCTTAAGTAGCCTAAGCCTAGTCATTACATGAAGAGACCTTATGAGAAGGTATGAGCATGGTGGTTTCATGATATGAGTGAATATATTCATGAGTTGTTATATGATGATATTTTAACATGTTTTTGATGAATTATAACACTCATGAGATTTTTAATGTGAGCTTACAGGGGTAGGACCTTTAGTCTAGGTCTGCATCTAAATCTCTCCTAAACCCTAACTAGCCTAATGAGGTATCATGATCTATTTTCAATTCATGTGAAGAATGTATGGTATAATTTAATCATGAGAGAGTTATATTTAGTATGTGAGTGAGGTAGATATTGTATGAAAAGAGGCATGAAGGTCAGTTTTAAGGATTAATGTGGTTTGTAGGTTAAGGTCTAGAGAGTAAAGAGAGAGAATGTGGCCTAATGAAAGATCATGATCATACTTCAAGGTGTTTTAGCTCATTTAAGAATTTTTTAAGGTGAATTGTGATTTTCAAAGTTTGTTCATGTAGTTTAAGGTCATAGTTTGAAGGATAAGTCATGAAAATTTATTTGGAGGTCTCTCGAGTACTCAAAATAAAGTGTTCTCAACCTAAAAAAGGTTTTATTGTGCTCATTAGATCATCAAAACTTTGTATGGGAACCTAAGATATTAATTTTATATGGGTAAGGGTCCTATATAAAAATTATAGGCATTAGTTTTTGGATTGAGGGGCTATGCTTTATGAATGATTGTTAAGAGTGGAAATAGGTTTAAAGCCTCTTAGAACCCTAATAAGGACCTGATGTTGAAGATATTGATTAAAAAAATACCCAAAATGGATTGGTATGATTAGGTAAGATACTATATATTTTAATTTAATCTCATATTTACCTCAAAGTGGTATTGGTTAGAGAGAGAAGAGAGAAAATGTTAAGTTATAGGCTTATTTTTGAAGAAGTTATTGTAGAAGTCAAATGTTGAATTCGACATAGTAAGAAAATGGATGGAGGAATAAGGTATATAATCATGTTTAATGTCCATGAATTTTTATGTATATTTTTTATCCCTTAATTGTGATAAACTATTCATCCAACTTAGCCAGTCACCAAATAGGCCAAATGGTGCAAAGAGTGAAAAGCCTAAGCAATAGTGAGAAGATGAATTAGAATGTGTTTTCATGATAAAATGATGAAACCAAGTGTATGGAGATGTTTTTTGATATTTTTATGTCTTATTAATTATTTTTATAAATATTATAAGTCAGGTATATTGGTGAAAATGATGAAGCCAAAATGGCTTATCTGACTCAATGAGGTTTATGTGTAGTGAGGTCAATAAATTGGTATGTAAGACCAATGGTTTCCACTAGACCATATGATATTTTTGTTTTTATATGGTATATATATGTTTGAGGATAACTTAACTAAATCATAATTCATGTAAATTATCTATACAGTGTTGGAATTATTAGTCACCATCACTAGTCTTTGAGGAAAACTGGCAGTTCTAAGTGAGTGAGTTGTAGAGGTGTTTTTGAGTCTTCATCTCTTGAGTGGAAGTGTCTAATGAATTTTGTGATGACCTTGAGGTAATTTAAGTTATTTATAAGTTATTTTTTATCATGGTTGTGTGGATAAATTATTTTTATCTTTAGTTGTTCAAGATATACTTTTTTGTGTGTTCAAAGGCCTAATGTGAATAGTGTTAATGAGGGGTTTCAAGTAGTGATTTATTTTAAAATTTATTATTGAGACTATAAGATAATATTGGGAGTATATTTTATTTTTATATGATATTTCATTACCATTTATGGAGTTTTAAATTATTTTAAGGAAGGCAAAGTGTAACATGTCTTAAAGTAGGCCTAATGGAATGAGGTCTCCATGAGACCTAAACGTGAAATGAGGTATAATAGAGTAATGATAGACCAAAATGGAATAAATATTAATTTTAATAATTTTTATGAGATGTACAAAGACATACTCCATGGTCAACCTAAGAGGTTAAGGGCGATTAGCTAACTAAGTGGCATATGAACAAGGAATGGTATATATACAAGGTAGTTTTAGGCCTATTTGGGAATATAGAGAGAATGAGAATGAAATAACACATTTTTTAGAATAATGAGGTATTTTATGCAATAATAGGAGTCTCTATGATCTATAATGAATATTTGATAGTGTGGTTACATATGAAGATGAGGGTCATATGACCTAATTAGTCTTGAAGAGACCTAGTTGAGTGATGAAGCCTAAAAGTAATTTTGTGAGGGAAAAGAGTGTGAAGATATAAATATGTGTTCATCATATATTTTTTGAGTGATAATGTGATATAAATTTGATCAGATAAACCAAGTTTTTGAATTGGTACTAATCCATCTAGGGGGTTGGTGCTTCCTTGTAATTAGGTGCTTGGCTAATTGGGTTTGGTGCTCCATATGGATTTGGTGCTTCACTAAAATTGATTTTTGTCTTATAGGACTATATTTCATTTGTAGAGATCAATGGGTTTTATTACCTTTGAGGTTTTCCCATATATTTGATATGTTCTTGTATTTCATGTTCATATGTATGATTGCTTATTCTTTGATTGATCTATATGTTTGCATGAATGGATCATGAATGTTAAGTGGAATTAAATGAATATTTTGAAGATGGATTCACCCTCATCTCAATCATTGTGCTTCCAATAATTTGTATTAGATCCTAGTCCTTTTAAGCAAGCCTAACAACTTAAAGGTGATCCTAAGAAGCATAATATCTCTAGTGACAAAAAAGAAGGTAATATGTATGATGAAGAAGTCTACTATGACAATGAAGAAGGAGAAGCTAAATTATACCTTGAACCTGAGCTCATAATTTCCCTAGATGATATAAATAATCAAAATAATAGAAGCATGAGTTGATATCTATGGTCAAGCATCTTAAGGAACAAGTATGTACCTTGAAGAGTGACATGGTCAAAGAAGTAAAAAAGGATGAGAAGACCATTAAGGATCTCAAGAATTAGTTAGAAGGTGTCAATACAAAGTTAAAATAAAAATTGGTTGAGTATGATCAATTGAATACAAAATTAGATTCCTTTAAATTTGAGCATGAGAAACTCATAGACAAGATTAATATATTTTAGAAAGAACAAGTCAAAAGCACCAACATGAAGAAACCAATCAGGCAGCCTAATGCAATGAGAGTGATCAAACAAGAGGTAAGTACAAAAATGTTGTTTACTATAGTTGTCATAATATGGGACACATTGAAAGATTATGTCCTATTTAAGTTACAAGGACCTCAAGACTTAACAAGGTATATGGAACTCCTAGAGTGCATGAGAAGGATCAAACATTGGTATGGAATCCAAAGAAAGTTAGGACTTATCATATTTGATCTCAAGAGTCAAGATGGATTATTTGTTGAGGAGTAGAAAAATAAAGGAGAAGAATATAAGATAGCTCAGACTTTCTTTGATATTCAAGATGAAGGCATGAAATAGTATATATATAGTGGTTTCTCAAGCCACATTATAAGAGACAAAAACAAGTTCATATCATTGAATAATAATGTCTAAATAATATTAAGATTTGGAGGTAACACAACTGCCAATATAATTGGCAAGGGTATCTTGAGTTTGTATAATAGGAACACTAAAACAAAACATGTGTTGTATGTGGAAGGTTTGAAACATAACCTCCTTAGTGTAACTCAAATACCTAATCAAGGACACATACTAACCTTTCATGATAGAGGGTGTGAGATAAGGAGATCCAAATCAGGAAGGCTAATTGCTAATGCTAAGAGGACTAAGAACAATCTATATGTCTTGAATGAGATAAAGAAGGAGAGAAGATTTATGAGCAACATGGATGAAAGTTAGCTATGTCACAAAAAGTTAAGTCACCTAAACTTTGATAATCTAGTCAAGATAAACTCTAATAAGTCTATGAAGAACATGCCTAAGATCACCAAACCAACAAACACACTTTGAAAAGCATCTCAACATGGTAAAAAAATTAGAATAAGGTTCAAGTCTAAGGAGTAAACTATTACAAGACCTTTGGATATAATACACACTAATCTCTATGGGCTTAAAATAATTAAAAGCATTCAAGGAGATATTTACTTCATATTACTCATAGATGACTACACAAGATTGACTTGGGTATCATTCCTGAAACAAAAGTCAAAATCTTTTGACAAGTTCAAGGCATTCAAGGCTCTTATTGAGAATGAAAAGAATGGGAAGATCAAGTGCCTAAGATCTGACAAAGGAGGAGATTTTTGGTCTAATGAATTTTATGACTTATTTGAGGTTTATAGAATAATGAGGTAGTTTTCAGTAGCAATGACACCTCAACATAATAAGTTAGTGAAAGAAAGAATAAGAAAATTCAAGAGATGACAAGATCTATGTTAAATGAGTCTAGATTATCTGATGGATATTGGAGAGAGGTAGTGAGCATAGTAGTCTACATTTTAAATAGAGATTGGATAAGGACTAATGGAAAAAAGACTCCTTATGAACTATGGAAATATAGACCCACTAATTTGGAATACTTTAGAGTGTTTAGAAGTAAATGTTTCATCAAAAGAGATGATGAAGAATTATTAAAGTTTTATTCTAGATCTGATGATGGTATCTTCTTAGGATACTCATCAATGAGCTCAACCTATATATGTTATAACAAGAGATTACAGAGGATAGTGGAAATCACCAATATGAAGATTGATGAGATAAGGAAATAACACTCACAGTCAAAGGATACATTATTGAATCTAGAATTTAAGAATGAAGAGGAAACTATAGAGGTTTATGAGGAAGAAGAAGAAGTTGAGGAAAGACAAGACTCAAAAGGCCCATCAAAATAGATTCAAAGAGATCAACCTGAATCATAAATCATTGGCAAAATGAATGCAGGTATGAAAACAAGGAGAAGATTGATAAGTAATATAAATAAAGATAATATTTATCTACTAACCTAATAATCTTTAAGAAGAAATAAAAGACAATTTTTGGATAGGTTCTATAAATGAGGAGTTAGACCAAATAGAGAAGAATGAGACTTAGGAACTAGTTTCTATGCCTAAAGACAAGAATGTCATTGGCACAAAATGGGGGTTTAGAAATAAGTTGAATGAAGATATAGATGTCACTAGGAAAAAGGCTAGATTGGTATGCAATGGATATGCACAATTTAAAATAATATATTTGGAGGAGACCTTTTCACCAGTGGCAAGATTGGAGGTCATCAAATTATTTATATCATATGTAGGATTCAAAGGGATGTCAAATGGATGTCAAATCTACTAGATGGATGTCAAATCTACCTTTTTAAATGGAAACTTGGAATAAGAATACATAGAGAAACCTAAGAGGTTCTCACTATTAGGTAATAAGGACTATGTTTGTAGATCAAAAAAGGATCTTTATGATTTAAATCAAGATCATAGAGCTTGGTATTCTAGGTTGGATAGGTATCTGTTAGATCAAGGATTCAAAAAAGGAGTTATAGATAGTAATATATACATAAAGATAAAAGATGACCATCTGTTGATAGTTGTTGTTTATGTGGATGACATCATCTTTTGTGGAAATAATGGGAACATGACCAAAGCCTTTACAGAGGTGATGAAGAAAGAGTTTGAGATCTCCATGCTAGGAGAACTATCATTATTTCTTGGGTTACAAATCACTCAATCTAAAAATGGTATAATCATTTCATAATACAAGTACATAAGAGAGATGTTGAAAAAGTTTGAGATGGAATATTACAAGGAAGTTATTACAACTATGATCATAGGGTGTAAGTTGAGAAAATAATATGAGTCTCAAAAGGTCAATTAGACATCATATAGGTCAATGATTGGAAGTTAGATATACACCACTGCATCTGGACCTAACATCATGCAAGCAATAGGTCTTTTGGGAAGGTTTCAAGGATATCCAAAGGAAAATCATCTACAATCAATCAAAATAATATGCAGGTATCTTAAGGGGACTATGGATTTTAGGCTATGGTATCCAAGGACTAAAGAGTTCAATTTGACAACCTATACAGATGTAGACTAAGCAAGAAGCCTAGATGATAGGAAGAGTACTAGTGGAGAAGCTTTCTTCTTAGGTGGGTGCTTAGTTTCATGGATAATCAAGAAGAAATAATTAGTAGAATTATCCACTTGTGTGTTTGATTACATTGTATTATCTTCATGTTTTACTCAAGTCATATGGATGAGATAGACCTTAAAATACTACAAGGTAGAGTATGATGGTCCTATTCCTATCTATTGTGACAATATAAGTGTTATAAGAATCTCAAAGAACCTTATCATGCACTCAAGGACTAAGCACATTCCTATAAAGGATCATTTCTTAAGAGATCATGTAAGTGAATAAAGTGTCAAACTTGAATATTTTTTTACATAGGATCATATTGCAGATATTTTGACCAATCCCCTTATAAAATCAACATTTAAACATGTAAGATAGTAATTGGGTATAGTACCTACCCATAAAATTCACTAAAGAATTCAAATTCCTAATGTGAGACAATCATGTGGTTCATTATCTCCAAGAGTAGGTGAGTAGTGCCAAGAAGGTATGCATGGAGATAGGGGTAACATGTTTGTATTATGACTCATAAACTCATAATCATTTGTGTTGAGTGTTTTGGTTATAAGGAGTGTGATTCAAGGAGTTACAAAGATTATTTTTTCATTTATGTCAAAAGGGGAGAAAGTTTAGAATGAGGGAAAAGTTTATTTCCATCAATGATAAAGGGGGAGTTTTTTGGCATGTTGTTATCATTGATGTCAAGGTGCATCTAGTGAAGGTGCATGGTGAGTCGTCATTAATGTATGTGATTCATATGACAAGGTGAGATTATTGAGCATTGTATTTTATATTGGTTTATGTCAAGGTTTAGGTAAAATTTAAGTTTACATCATTCACAAATACATGAATCTACATGTATTTGAGGTAAAGTACTTAAGTAGCCTAAGCCTAGTCATTGCATGAACAGACCTTGTGAGAAGGTATGAGCATGGTGTCTTGGTGAGATGAGTGAATGAATGAATTATTGGTTGTATGAGGTTGTTTTATCATGTATGTAATTCATTAAAACACTCATGATAGTTTTAGGGTGAGCATATAGGGGTAGGACCTTCAGTCTAGGTATACATCTTGACCTCTCTTAAACCTTGACTGGCCTAATAAGGTATCATGATCTATTTTTAAGGCATGTGAAGGATATATGGTAGTGTTTAAGAATGATAGAGGTTTATTTATTATGTGAGTGAGGTGGAGAGTGTAGGTAAATAGGAATGAAGGTCATTTTTAAGGCCAAATGTGATTTGCAAGTCAAGGTCTAAAAAACAAAGAGGGATAATGTGGTCTAATGAAGGGTCATGATCATATTTCAAGGTGTTTCATATCATGTATTCATTTTTGTATTTTAGTTATATTTTTCAAGTTTTTTCATTCATTTTTATATCATAGTTTTAAGGACAAGGCATCAAAATTTGTTTGGAGGCCTCTCGAGTACTCATAATGAAGGGTTCTCAACCTAAGAAGGACTTTATTGTGATCACTATATTATAAAAACTTTGAATGGGAACATAATATATTAATGGTATATTGGGAAGCGTTCTAACTCAAAATTTCAATCATTATTTTTGGATTGAGTGGCTATGCTTTATGAATGATTATTAACATTGGAAATAGGTTTAAACCCTCTTAAACCCCTAATAAGGACCTGATGTTGAAGATGTTAATAAAAAGTGACCATAATTTATTGGTATGATCACATAAGATATTTTATATTTTATTTTAATCTCCCAAGTATCTCCAGGTGGTATTGGTTAGAGAGAGGAGAGAGAAAATGTTGAGTTATAGGCTTATTTCTAAAGAAGTTATTGTAAAAGTCAATAGTTGCATTAGACATAGTAAGAAAATAGATGGAGGAATAAGGTGGATACTAATTTTTCATTTCTATGAATTTTTATGGATATTTTATATCCATAAAGTATACTAAACTAGTCATTCAAGTTAGCCAATCACTAAACAGGCTCAATGATGCAAATAATGAAAAACCCAAGCAACAGTGAGAAGATGAATTGGAATGTGTTTTAATGATAAAATGAAGAAACCAAATTCATGGATATGTTATCTGAGACTAGTATGTATTATTAATTATTGTTATAAATCTTAGAAGTCAAGTATATTAGTGAAAATGATGAATCCAAAATGGCTTGTCTGACTCAATGAGGTCTGTGTGTAGTGAGGTCAATAAATTGGTCTGTAAGAACAATAATTGACACTAGAAAATATGATATTTATGTTATAAGATGGTATATATATGTCACAGGATCATTTTATTACATCATAATTCATTAAAAGTGTCTATATATGTATTAGATGTCTGAGTCACCATGATTGGTCTTTGAGGAAAACTGGTAGTTCTAAGTGAGTTGCCAAGGTGTTTTTGAGTCCTTATCTCCTAAGTGGAAGTGTCTAATGAATTTGATGATGACCTTTGAGGTCATGTAAGTTATTTATAATTTATTTATTTTCATGTTTGTGTGGATAAATGATGTGTTATCTTCAATTATTCAAAACAAACTTTTCTATGTGTTTAAAGGCCCAATGTGAATAGTGCTAATGAGGGGTTTCAAGTAGTGATTTGTTGTAAAAGGTCTCATTGAGCCTAGAATACATTAGCATGATTTTATTTTATTTTCATATTATATTTTAATACCATGTGTGGAGGTTGAAAGTGTTCTAAGGAAGGCAAAGTGTAACATATCCTAAAGTAGGCCTAATGGAATTAGGTCTCCATGACACCTAAAAGTGAAATTAGGTCTAATAGAGTTATGATAAAAACAATGGACTCAATATTCATTTTAATAATGTTTATGAGATGTACTAAGACCTATTTCATTATCAACCTAATATGTTAAGGGTGAGTAGCCAACTGTCATATGAATAAGGAAAGGTATATATACAAGGCAGTTCTAGGCCTATTTGGGAATGTAGAGAGAATGCAAATGAAATAGCATATTGTTAAGAAGGAGGTCTTATAGATGATCATAGTATTATAAAGGATATATAATTAAGATCTGAAAGTGTTTCTATATATGAATATCAACGTCATATGATGTAATTAATCTTGAAGAGACCTAGTTAAAAAAAGAAGCCTAGAAGACAGTTTGAGAGGGATAAGAGTGGGAAGAGATGAATAGGTGTTCATCATTTGTTATGTGAGAAACAAAGTATTCTAAATTTTATCAAATCAATTAGGTGGCTGAGTTGGTGTTGATTCATCAAGGAGGTTGGTTCCTCCTTGCAAGTACGTGCTTGCTAAAGCCTAGTCAAGTGGGTGCTTGGTTAATTGGGTTTGGTGTTCCATGTGGAGTTGGTGCTTCAATAAACTTGGTTTTTATATTATAGTATTTTATTCCATTTGTAGAGATATATATATTTTATTCCACTTGAGTGTTTCCCACATATGTGATGTGTTCTTGTATTTCATGTTCATATGTATGGTTTCTTATGCTTTGATTGATCTATATGTTTGCATGAATTTTTGAAGACTAATTCACCCCCCCTCCCCCCCTCTTAGTCATTATACTTCCAAAAACGTAGTGTAATGGCCTTATTTTCCCTTTGTGGTATATTATCCTTGTTATGCATCATGTTTTCCTTGATTTATAGTATCACCCAAGGTCACATCATATTCTCCTGTCACAGAGTAATAATTTATGTTTTTAGTATCATAATATTCCTTTATAAAGTAATAATTATCTCCCTCCATATCATTTATGTATTATATGTCATCATCATCCCTATCATGTGTTACTTTTCATGTATGCATCAACTTACGTATGTGTGTCTTTAGCTCCCAATAAAATGATGTTTTTATATCTTCTCCCAAATTTTAATCCATATAATCACTCTATGTCCAAGTCTTAACATCCTTATTTGTTTAATACTCTAAATTTAACTTGGTAGTTTTATTAACTAACTCTACACCACAAATCACATCCTAATTATTTTTATATTTTTTTCTTTTTCTATGGTACATGCATATTCCATACCCCTTACTAACATTAAGTGGTCTACTACTACATTATCTTTCATGCTTATCTCTTCATTTATGTAGTCTAATATCCCATTACAATCAGAAAACTACTCTTACACTAATATTGTTGGGTATGATGATTGATTGTGGTATGTTTTCATGACTTCCAAATTTACTATTTTATTGATACCCATAAAATCAAATTCTAGTCCCTTTTAAGACCCCTATGGGTTGTCATAGTGTGGCATCTACCATTTTTATTTCATAATATATCATATTTAAGGGAATCTTTTTGAAGGCATCCCACATAGCTCATGGTGTAAATTCACATCTGTACCAAGATCTAACAATTTGCAACATATCTCATTACCACCTACTTTCAATCTAACAATATTTCTAATTTTCTCCATCTTCTTTCAATTCTATGCAATTTTTCACCTTCTATTTTTTCACAATCTCTATCCTAAAAAATTTGTGGGATATCCCTTTTTTATTAAAAAATTTCTACAATTTTTTCTTAGTCCTTGAGATTTGATTAAATATGATATCTTTTTGAGTTAAATTACTTCATCCTTCTTTAAATATATGATTTTATCTCCTTTATCTATTTTTATTCTATACATTTTATACTTTGTTCTAGTGGATTCTCATTAGTTCTGGTATTTTGGTAATCCTTTTCACTATATTCCTCATCTAAATCATCTTTTTCCACTTATGCTAGCTATCATAGGGAACTTCTTCATCTAATTCTAAATTATTGTACATCATATCTTTACACTCTCCCTCTTTTAAAAAAAATCCTCGTTCTCATGTAATTGGTATGATATAGCTTCTCTCCTCTTTGAACATTATATTCCTTCTTATTTAGTCACATTTGGCTTATGCATATTATGATATCACGTTTTTGGCTCAGGTATCTTGTTTATCTTCCTAATGTCAAATGCATATCTAGATGGTCCCACTCCTAACTCTTCTATTATTTTTCCTTTTTTCTTAAATAACTAAGTTTCCATAAGAAAATTAAGATAACCATGTGTCCTTTCATTAAAAACTCCACATTGAGTTTTTTTCTCCTCTTCATAGTTTCATGTTATATGTCTTTTTTTCAACACCTATAACATGTTATCATCCTTCTAACCTAGACATATTCTCTATATCCTTGATATCCTTCATGATACTTGCCTCTATACCCATCATGATATCCTCCAATATATCCTTGGAATCCATCTGATTTGTTTCAATATACTCTTGTGTTATTATATAATCCCATATTATTATATCCTTATTAAAATATATTTTCATTATAGTATCCTCTTCCATTGTTTCAATGGTATTTCTATTGATACCCATTATATCATTGTAATTTTTATCCTCATGATCCTAAATTTTGGTGTAAAAGAGGTGGAATAGAATAACTAGTTTGATTAATAATTATTGGTGCTAGGGATGTTTAGTTCATTAGTGACATGATTTGGGGGTGTCATTCTCACTAGGTTTAATCTTTTTATAGCTGCTCATCTTTCCCCATCTACATATGAGCATTATATTCTCATATGTCCTTCACAAAAAAAATTACAACATATATTTTGCATGACGTAACATTGAGCAATGATTTTTTTGCATATCTGACTAAATTTGTATTTCTTGTCTTAGTCTTAGTTGTGCCAATTCATTTTATAACTTTTCTAGTTTTATTTTTGTTACCATTTTACCTTCTCTCCTCCATGGTTGTAATTTCAGTATTTATTCCATTTCTAATGCTTCCTCAAAAATTTTAAACTCATTCTCATCAATTGATGATCTTAGATATGGTAATTACCCAAAAATAAACCATTCAGTTCTTTATTTCTCATTCAACAATTCATCTAGTTTTTTTACTACATTCTTGAATTTTTGATCAAATTCCTCAATAATCCCTCATTTTATAACATTTTCCAATGGGGTCTTGGGGTAATAGAAATCACTTTTGAAAATGGATCATATCTCATCCCATGTTTTGGTATGGTTAGGACTAATTTTTATATACCACTTAAACTTCTCTCAATATTCCTATAAAATCAAACCATTTCACTTGGTCATCTATTATATTATTTTTCTTGAAGGTAAAAGAGGGTTTTAGTATTACCCTACCCATACAAAATAACCACCTTCATGGATAGTAACATATATCAAAGGATTAATAAACATAGTAAATAAACTCAAGACCACTGGAAAGAAACAACATAAACACAATATAAAAATAGCTAATACATAGGCTACATCACAAAGCAAAGAGAATTATATGTGGTTTTTCTTCCATTCCTTGTATGCCATGGACCACTCCTAAATCATAATCTAGAAGTTCTTATCCAATCCACCTACCATTTTATCCTTTTTAGTCATATTAGTGACTCCCTTAAGCTTCTTCTTGGACCTAGTGCCATCCTCACTTTATTTTGCATTATTAAAAAATATAGACAAACCTTCCATACTTTACATTGCATTATTTACAATTAACTTGATAAATATTACAAAAATATTAAGTTTATACTTGAGATCTTTATTTTCCTTCTCTAGTATATTAACTCTATCAATAAGAAGCTCAATTTGATTAACCATTTATACTTCTTTCTCCATTATGTAAAACAACCCATCTTTCTTGTTAAAATTATTGATCTCCTATCTAAATCGTGTATGATCCTTCATAAACCAATGAAGGAAAAATTTATATAGGTTTACCTCATCCTCAAGCACTTCCATTCTAATTTGATTCTTGTCCATATCCTTTATTGAGTTCAAATCAAATTTGGTCTAAACATTATAATGAGGATCCCCTATTTGTACATAAACATTTTCATCATTTCTCTTGTTACCTATATGTAATCTACCACCATTTCTCCTAAAATAAATGAGATAGGATAAGCAACTTGATGCCATAGTTTAAGATTCTCCAGTGAATAACTAATAATCCAAGGATCCTTCCAAAATCTAATATTGTGACCATTACCTAGCTTTCACTTGCACCCCTTTAGTAATGTATCCCTATTCTTAGAAAGAAATTCCAAATTATCAATCCTTTAATAAAGGAAGGATATAGGATATTTTTAACCAAATATTTTGGCACAAAAAATGTTTGACCAAGGAGTCAATTCTTTGAGGAGTCTCCAAAAAATACTTTTGACTAACACCTTGTTCATTGAGGAAAGATTTCTAATACCCAACCCTCCAAAAAAAATTGGTAGGTAGACCTTATCCGAAGACACCAGAGGGAATTTATGAATATCTTACACACCCATCCATAAGAAACTTTTTTGGAGTTTGTCAAATTTTTCTTGGATAACCTTGGAAATTTTGAAGAAGGACATAATGCACATGGGGAGACTGTGTAACACACTTTCAATGAGAAATACTTTTCTTGAGAAAGTAGAGCCCTTTTCCAACTAGAAATATTAATTTTAAACCTTTCAATTATAGGGAAAAAAATTTATATTTCATTTTCCCTATGAACAATGGAATGCATAAATAAATTTAGGGAATTTCCTTGATGTGTTAGTTTAAAATATGTGCAATCTTTCTTTGATAGAGACCTAGTGTGTTGACAAAAAATAAGTCACTTTTGGAGTAGTTTATCAACTGCTTTGAAATAACCACATAGTTATTAGATTAAAATTTATTTCCTTAGCCTCCCTAATATAATACAATGATAGAATAATCATATCATCAACAAATTATTAGTGAAAATAATGTTGAGCCCTAGAGGTTGGTTAAAAACCCTTTAATCTGCCTTATAAAAGTGCATTCAGAAGGTTCCTACCTAGAAATTCAACCATTATAATTAACAAGGGAGAAAAAGGGTTACCCTATCTAATCCCATACTCACTCCCAAAAACTCTAGTGGGGAAACCATTAATAATGATAGAAAACATAACCATTTAAATGCTACTATAAATCAACCTTTTAATATGCTTATGAAAACCAAATTTATTTATAACTAAATCCAAGAAACCTCAGTCAACTCTATCATAAGCTTTGGCCATATCAATTTTAAAAATCATGATTCCTTATTTACTTTCATCCATTGAGTGTTTTGTCTCATGTACTACCATAATACCATCTTGGATTTTCCTTCCTGAGACATATTCTCCTTGATTAAAAGAAACGATTTTATTCAAAAGTGACCAAATCCTCAATGCCAAAATCTTCATAAAGATTTTATAGATATAATTACACATGTTAATAGGCCTAAAATCTTTTAATTTTGAGGCCTCTTTCTTCTTTGGAATGAGAGTTATAAAGGTGTTATTAAACTCTCTGAGAAGTTTACCAGAAGATAATAATTCATCCACTTCCACCCATAAATCTTGCTTTATAATATCCCAATAATTTTGGAAAAAAGCCATTGGGAAGCCATCCAATCCTAGTGCTTTATCTTTGTTCATCAAGAAAAACACTACATGTATTTCCTCTTATATTACATACTTCAACATGTTGTCATTATCATTGTTAGTAATAAGAGTAGAGACATGCTGAATAAAATATTTGGTCAATTCTCTATAAGCACTAACTTGGGAGTAAAAAGATCTTTGAAGAAGCTCACAACTTTTTCTTTATTATCTACAAGATCAATATAAAGGGATCCATCCTCATCAAATATTTTATTAATTATATTATGACTTATATTCTTGAGTGTAGTTAAATGAAAAAAATTGTGTTACGATCTACCCCCTTCAACCAAGTAGCCCTTGATTTTTGTCTCTATAAATACTCCTCTTAATCAAGAATGGAATGAAAATTTGTCTCTAGTTGTTTCTCTTGATAAATTAAATGTTCATTTAGGCCTTGGGAACTAATACAATCTTCAAGGCTAAGCAACTTTAATTTAATATCCTCTTTTTAGAAGAAGATATTGCCAAAAACCTCATGATTCCAAACATAGATTTTGTTCTTAACATTTTTTAATCTCAAAGAAAATTTAAATATAGTTATCCCTAAAGATTCCACATTCCACCATTCCTTTATTCTTACCAGAAGTTATAAGTGATCAAACCACATATGCTCAAATCTAAAAGGCATTTTTTGAGTTTTAAAACTTGTTAAAATGTTTAGCACCAACGGATTGTGATCTAATCCAATCTTGTGCAGTGATGATAAGAAAAAATAATGAATGTTAAAATAATATGGGGAGATGAGAACATGATCCAATATTTTTTGAATAATATTATTACCAATCCTTTTATTTAGATAGGTAAAAGAAGATCCTCTAAGTTTGATCAAATAACCCATTGATAGCAATGATCTTAGCCAGATCCTCTATACTATTAGATAAATATTGGATGCCCCATTTATTTTCTCCTACACTAACTAGGGTGTTGAAATCACCCAAATTCATACATTTGAAATATTTAGATGTTTTTTATAAAGACACCAAACCCAATCGTAGTCTTCTCCAACCAACAATCATATTAGGAGCATAATTATTTGAAATAATCCAAGAAATATCCTAATAAATATTAGTAAACAAAACTACTAGATGTTGCCTATTTTTAATAGGGATTTTACCCTTTACCCTCTTATTATCCCAAAAGGTATAAATTCCTCTAGACGCTCCCTCGAAGCCTATATTAGCTAACATTGCTTCCTTCCAAAGTTGATTTTTTCTTGTTTTCAATACACTACTAGCCTTTTTCCTTTCTTAGAAAGCAAGAATAACTGGTTGATTAGTAATTCTCATATCCATAAATATTATTTATTTGTTCAAATGGTTTAGACCCCTAATATTTAATGGCATAACCTTCATTGATCCTATTTATTTTGATGTTTTATGGATCTCTTCTTGGTTTGAGATTTAGAATTGTTTGATATCCACTTGTTATCTCATTCTCTATTTTATTGTTTATAGTTTCAATCAATGAAAATTCTTCATTTTTTTATTAAACATGTATTTGCTTGCCTCTTATACCCATATAAATTAAATTCCTTTTCCTTTTTAGTATAATCTAGCTTAAAACTTAGGGAGGTATAAGAAGAAGATATCATATTAGAGAACTCCTTTTTCTCCTTGTCATTATCTAGCACCATGTGTTCCTAAGCTATGTTATAAAAAGTACCTTTTAATGGAGAAAGACTTCTTGGGGTTACACAACCCATATCTACTTTCTCCATATTTTCCAAACATTTTAAAATATTTTGATCCATTAGGGATGCATAATCTATTGAAGGATTTACAAAAATTTGGAGAAGTGAAATCACCTGATCTAACTCATTGAGACCAAAGTGGCTTTGTATTTTTATTGAATTTTATTTGAAATAGTTATCTTTTTCTCCCTTGTATAACTTATTTTGAATCTACCTCTATCAACTTATTAATCTATAAATAATTGACATTATCCCTTATGTTAACCTCTACTAAAGCTAACTTATTTCCTGATGTAGAAGCATCTAAAATCTGAAGAGATGTTGTAGTGTTATACAGGGAAAAGAAAATGTGATTGTTCAAAGAAGGATCCTTTAAAAGTGTATAGTTTTCATGAGAAAGAGTTTGAGTCTTAAATTAAATATATTATATGTTGGTATTAGTTTCCTTAGCCAAGTATGTTTATCCTTTTTTAAGATAAAAGAATTACCTTTTTTTACAAAGGAGCGGCAAATTTTAGTCACATGTCTCATCTTCCTACATCCTTAAAATTTTACTAAAGAGTAATCATATTAAATTTTCTAAATCCTTTCTCTGCTTGAGGAATTTAAAATCACAAATGGGGAAATTCATGATCCATCCTTACATTGACATAGAATTGGGTGTGAACCATGTAGATCATAGATCTAGTAACAGAGTCAAAGGTGATTAGATTGTTGAAAGTTTTTTCTATATCGATGAATAAGTCGTCTTCCCAATATTATAGAAGTATACCAAGAAGACGCACCTAGATGGGCATCTTATGAATATTTTTTTGTTTTAGGTCGAAGCTTGCCTTCCATTTTTTCAAAAAATCCTAGATCATCCCATGAACTAAGGGCCTCCTACCAAGATATGAGAATTGTATACATCATTGGTACATTTGATCAGGAAAAAAACATTTCTAAATTTTGAGATGTCCAAATACCATCTTAGTTTCTAAGGGATCTTGGCCCAAGCCCTAAACCATTCTTTGTTAGGCCACAAACCAATAAAATTTCCCACCAAATATTAAGACCACCATAAAGAAGCCTTAGTTTTCAAGTCATCAAGAATAGCAATATGAAATCCTCTCAAATTTTTTGTTATGGATAGATCTTTAGCTACACAGACTTCCTTATACTCACCTATCTTTCCTTTGAGCTTATCTACCCATGAAAATTTTATAGGGCTTCCCAAATGGCTAGAGAAGCCTAATCCTACTGACTTAACCCTAACTTGAGGATCTTTGATAATTAAAGGTGTATTACTAACCTTTCCAATATCTGTATCATGCTTATTCACAATTTTTTTTTATGAAGATGTATGGTAAGGCACACTCTTCAAGACCAAATCTATGAGTTTCACTTCTAACCCACCTGAGTCCCCCTCACCATCACTAATAACTTCTTACTCCATCACTAAACCTAAACTCTAAACCTGGTTGCTAACCCTAATCTACTTTTCCTAGAGCACTTAAATATAAAATTCTATCAATATAAGAAACATTCTCTAATGTTATTAATAAATTTTACAAATAAATGAAACTTCATATTTTGTGCCATAATGGGAATCCCTTGTCATGTGGGTATGTTGATAGATTCACTTTATATGGTAGCAACTTATATTTTCCCTCCTTTTATTTATCCTTATTTTTGATCTATCCTCAAGCCATCATTTTATTATTTTATTTCATTTAGAAAATTCATTTTTTTATATTCATCGGTATAATATTTGGCTAAGATGGCCTAACATTATTCTAAGGTCTAATAGAAGAACTCTTATGCTAGAGAATAAATTTGAAGAATAAACTATATTTTACCAAGGAATGTAAAAATCATGCAACACTAATGTAATGGAATGGAATTGATTCAAATGGATTAAATGGTTCCACATTACTCCACATTACATTATACATTATTTCACATTTTATATTTCACCTTATGCATTCCTCCACTACATTTCTCTCTACATTACAAATGCACTACTAGAATGCACAATATATAAGAAAGAGAGAGTGGGGTGAATAACCCATAGTGATTATGTCAACACTATGTGCACACACCAAAGTGGGAGACTATTAGTGTAGGTTTTTATTTTTTCCTATTTATTAATTATGAAAATTGTATTTCTTGTGCACACATGGAGTTTTCCTACATTTGTGGGATAGGCTAGCTTATGTGGAGGTGTGTGTCATAGATGTGTCATAGGTGTCATAAGAATGTCATAAGTAACTCCCTTGATGGGAGTTACTTCTCTATTCTTAGCACCTTGTCACCACCCTTCATGGAGGAGTTACTATCTATTCTTGGGGTGCCTTGTCCACCTTTTATGGAGGAGTTACTTACGTACTCTCCTATATGTATTCATCACTTTGGCCATCTCATGTTAATCAGATTTTAGTTTTCTCCATTTTGTCTTGTGCAATTTATCTTCTTGTGTTATTTTCAAATTGCTTTAGCATCTATGTGGTGTGCACTTGCTTCAACTCATGTGATCACATCTCCATTTCACTCACATTAACCAGATTCTGGCAACAACTCTGATATGGTATCAAAGCAAGAACGGTAATCGTGTGTCTGGTTATGCTTTTAGTTCATTTTAAATTCTAGAGGAGTGGAATTCTCTTTGTTTTTTTTAATTTTCTAGATCTGATCTAAAATAAAAATATATATATCATTTTTGGTATCATTTTCTTGGAAATCCTTGGCCTTTGGGTGTCTTGGCTGTCTTCACTTCAGGGACTGGTTCATCTGTTTCTCTTCTTGGGCACCATTATTGTGTGGAGCAGTAGAGGGAGGAGTAACAACTCCAAACAGTAGTCCTTCCAACATCCTTCTACAGCCAAGCTTTTGTGCCTAGCTTCTAGCCTTCACTTTTGCCATGCCAAGCTTCAGTTGTAGGTTCTTCCTTTAGCACAAGTCTGTAGGTCGTATGGCGTGCACTTCTGCAAGTCTGTGCCAACTTCAGCACTCAGCGCCTTCTTCTGGTCCACACCACAACCCTTTCTCTACCCAACAAGGTGCCAAGCAGGGTGTATAGCATCCAACAGGTTTGCACATTTATTTTTTTGTCTTTTCTGAGTTAAAATTCTGGATTGTGCATTTTTTGGTGCCCCTTCCTTGCTTGGCGTCCCATGTGGTGCCCCTTGGACACGTGGCATCATTCATTTTTGTCTATGCTTCATTTTTTTTAGTTAAAATTGACTTGATAAAAAAAAAAATTAGTCAATTTGATTGAATATTCAGTTTTATATATAGTTTTGTAATTTGGGGGTTTTCAATTAAAACTTGTATCTTCGCATGTTGGAGACGAAGGGTGAGGATCGAGTTGGTGGGAGGCCAATTACCCCTCACACAAACCTATTTTAGATTTTTCATTTTGTGCTAAATCCAATGAGTGGTTGGAAGGCCACTTTCTCTCTCAAAATAGACATTTTTTTAATGTTTTAGTTTTTTTTGCAAAAACACTAGTTTACGGGAAAATTGAACCTTTAATATCTTGCAAATGGTAGCTCAAATTTGGGTGCCATTTTTTGCAAAAGTGTTTTTAATTCAATTATCTACAGCATAGGCTTGGTATTTGTCAAAAATGCACTAGTTTATAAAGTGCCAAAAATTTGGGTCTCTCGAGACGCATTTTCTGCTGAGTCTGACGTCTTGTTTGCTTTAGTCTTGCACTGATTGCTCTAAGATGCATTCTCAGCTGATTTTGACATCTTTTAAGTTTTCACTTGCATATTTGGTGGGGGCTCAATATTTTATGGGGGTGTGATTACTTTTCACAACTTGCATATCTTTGCTTTTATTCTCCTTTTTACATAAATTCACAACTTGCAATCAACACAACTTCTCCTAAATTTAGCTAAAAAATGGATTATTTTCAACTTAAACCCCTAACACCCATAAACTATCATGAATGGAAGGTTAAAATGTCAATCATTCTTAGAAGCAAAGGGTTGTATAGGATCACCATGGGTACTGAAGTAGAACCCAACACTGATGCTGAAAAGGTCAAGTGGTACAACCGTAGTGATGAAGCCTATGGATTACTGAGCTTGTTTGTGTCTCCAAAAATTCTCTTCCATTTAGAATCCTCCCAAACTCCTAATGACATATGGGACACCTTAGAAAAGTTATTTGGGAAGCTTGATGAGATGAGAGGTCATGAGCTCGAAAATGAACTCATAAGTCTAAGTCCTAGCAACTTTGACACCCTACAAGACTTCTTCACTAAGTTTAAGGCCCTTAGATTACAATTGAAAGAATGAGAGATAGAGAAGAAATATGATCAGCTCATTCTTTCTATTCTCATAAAGTTAGGTCCAAGTTATTCAGTCTTTGTCTCCACTTTCCATGCCATAAAAAGTGCCCTTGGCACTACATGGAAAATGCCCTTTTTGGATTCATTCATTGCCAACTTGACTAGGGAGAAAGATAAGCTAATTCAAATGGGCACAATGAATTCTACTCAACCCCAAGCTTTGATAGCTGGAAATGGTAAGGATAAGACTTCAATAAAGGAGAAGAAGAAAGAAAACACCAATCCTGCCAAAAACAACACTGAGACTTCATCTTCCAATGCTAAACCTAAGAAGGAGAAGGTTAAGTGTGCCTATTGTAAAAAGATAGGGCATGATGAACACAAATTCATGAAGAAACAAATAGATCACCTAACTCATCTTCTAGAGAAGAACAACATAGGTGTTCCTGAGTCCATCAAGCAAAATTCATCTACCCAAGATTCTACCAAGGCAAAAGACAAGGGTAAGGAGAAAGAAAAGGGCAAGGCCCTTGTAGCTACAGTAGCTTCTACATCTTCATGGGTCACCGACTCAGGTGCTTCTCACCACATGGGCTCTTCACTAGTTGAGTTTTCATCTTTAGAGCCTTGTAGCATGACTTTAATTAGTTTGGGTGATGACACTTCAGTTTTTTTACAGGGAGAGGGTCATTTGAAATGGAAGGAGGAACATTCAATAATGTTCTAAGTGTTCCTTCTCTTTCAACCAATCTCTTATCAGTGTACCAAATCACTCACATTGGTCGGGGCATGAGAGTTGAGTTTTCACTAGATTCAGTGGCTTTCAGGGAGTTGCATAGTGATACTACAGTGGCAGTGGGTAGGGTAGATCACCAAGATAGATTATACACCTCACATTTTGCATCAGATTCTTCTCCAACAACATTGCTAACTCATTCATATGGAGTTAGCAAATTGTGGCATGAGCGGTTTGGCCACCTTAACTATCGCTACCTTGAGCAACTTTGCAAAAATGACATGGTCATTGGCTTGCCTTGTGTCCAATTCTCAAAAGGACTTTGCGAGGGGTGTTCCCTTGGGAACTATCCCAAAGCAAAATTTGACAAAGGCAAAGCATAGAGGGCTTCATAACCTTTGGATTTAGTCCACAGTGATGTATCGGGACTCTTTCCCAAACCATCATTCACAAGGACCAAGTACATCCTCACTTTCATTGATGATTTCTCTAGGTACACTTGGATATATTTTCTCAAACAAAAGTCTGAAGTGTTTGAAAATTTTATAGAATTCAAGGCTCTTATCGAGAAACAAAATGAGAAATCCATCAAGGTTCTTCAAACTGATAATAGAGGGGAGTATGTCAGCATCAAGTTTGAGCAATTTTGTACCACAAAAGGGATTGATTTGTAGTGCACAATCACTTACAGTCCTTCACAAAATGGGGTTTTAGAACACAAGAATAAGTTCTTGAAAGAGATGGGTAGCTATATGATTCACTCCAAATCCTTATCACCACAGTACCGAGCTAAAGCCATCAATTATGCTTGCTACATTCAAAATAGGGTTCCTCACAAAGCTTTGAAAGGGATAACACCTTTTGAAGCTTGGCATAAAAGGAAACCTGATGTTGAGCACCTTAGAGTTTTTAGATCCCCAGCCATGGCCCGCCTTCTGAAGAAAAAATGCAAAGCTATGGAATGTCAGTCCAATCCTTGCATCTTTGTAGGATATCCAGATGGTATTAAGGGATATCATCTTCTAGATCTAGTCACTCATGAGTTGTTCATTGAGAGAAGTGTCCATTTTTAGGAGAGTCTTAGAGACTCAACACTTGACACTTCTTCTCCCTCATCAGATCTACTTCTTTATGATGATTCCTTGTTAGATTCAGATTAGCCACAATAGGTTCTTAAGCTAGAGACATCTTCTTCTTCTTCTTCTTCTAGTTCAAATAGTGAGGATAGTGATGCAAATTCACCCACCTCTAGTTAATTAGAGGATGAGGAGTTAGCACCTAACTCACCCACTTTCAGGCCACTTTGGGCCAGATAAACACTTGAGAGTGTTAGCACTTGGGTAAGAGATCCTGCAGATGACAAACATACTAGGGGGGATTTTCAGAGAGATCCACATGCCTTCTTTGCTTCAGTTTTAGATCCACAAACTTTTTTCAAGGCATCAGGGGTACCTGAGTGGGATAATGCTATGGAGGAAGAATATTCTTCCTTAATCAAAAATCACACTTGGGATTTGACTTCACTTCCTAAGGGAAGAAAGATGGTTTGATGTAGGTGGATATATCAGACCAAGTTTATAACATATGGGTTGGTTCATAAGTACAAGGTACGATTGGTCGCCAAGGGTTTCTCATAGGTGGCAGGAATTGACTACTCAGAAACCTTTACACCCATTGCAAAGATGACTTCTATCTGACTCACCTTGGCTATTGCTGCAACACATGGTTGGAATGTGCATCAGATGGATGTGAAGAGTGCCTTTCTTCACAGAGACCTAGAGGAGGAGATCTACATGGAACAACTGCCAGGATTTGTTCAAGATTCTTCCTTAATATGAAGACTTAGGAAATCTATCTATGGCCTCAAACAGGACCCTCAGGCTTGGTATGCCAAGATGGATTCCTTCCTTCTCACAGTGGGTTTCACTAGGTGTCATTCTGATCCCAATGTCTACTTCTTATGGCAGGATGATTTGCTCTTGATTTTGGTTTTATATGTTGATGACCTTTTGATCACTTGGAGTTCTTCATCAGCTATTGTAGTGGTGAAGGCATCTCTTTAGGATAGATTTGACATGATAGACTTGGGTTTGTTGCACTACTTTCTAAGCATCAATATCTCACAGTTAGATTCAATGATTTCTCTTACACAGCCTAAGTATGCTCTTGACTTATTGGCTCAATTTCACATGGCTGATTACAAGCCATCTCTGACTCCCTTTCTATCAAGAGTCAAGCTTGGGGCTGATTTTTCTTCACCATTGGTTGATGCCACTCAATATTGACAACTTGTTGGTAGTCTCATCTACTTAACTCACACTAGGCCCAACATATCATATATAGTGGGACTTGCCTCTAAATTCATGCAGAAACCTCATAAGCTACATTGGAAAGTAGCTAAGAGGATCTTGTATTACATATAGGGTTCACATAGATATAGGATTTATTATAGATTTGACATAGAGGTTGACTTGGTTGGATATATAGATTCAGACTGGGCTGGCGATTCATATACTCACAAGTCCACTTTTGGTTACAGTTTCTCTCTAGGTTCTGGTCTTATCAGTTGGTATAGCAAGAAGTAGAATGTTATTTCTATATCATCCACAGAGGAAGAGTACAGGGGAGATATTAATGCAGCTACTGAGGCTATTTGGCTTCAAGGGATACTTTTTGAGTTTGGCATTCCTATCAGGTAGCCCACCATCATTTATTATGACAACCAAAGTACCATTCAGATTTGTAATAATTCAATTCATCACTAGTGGACCAAGCACATAGAGATTCACATACATTTCATTTGGGAGCTTATTCATAGTTAAGTCATTGACTTGATATTTTGCTAGTCTTCAGAGTAGGTTGTAGACATCTTCACCAAACCTTTCACTGAGAGTAAGTTCATTCATCTACGAGCTCTTCTTGGGATGTGGTCCACATCTACAATAGCATCATCTTCGAGGGGGGCCTTCTAGCCTCTTCTTTTCTTTTATGTCTCTCTTTTAGGGGGGAGTTTTTTCCTACGGGTTTTCTCCTTTTCTCTATCTTATGGGAGATTGCATTTGTACATGGGTACCTCATCAGGCCTAGTTATCGGGACCCATTTTATATTTCCACACTACCCACCTAAGTTACGCTTATGGGGGGTATTAGTGTAGGTTTTTATTTTTTCCCTATTTATTAATTAGGGAAATTTTATTTCTTGTGCATACATGGAGTTTTCCTACATTTGTGGGATAGGCTAGCTTATGTGGAGGTGTGTGTCATAGATGTGTCATAGGTGTCATAAGAATGTCATAAGTTACTCCCTTGATGGGAGTTACTTCTCTATTCTTAGCACCTTGTCACCACCTTTCATGGAGGAGTTACTATCTATTCTTGGGGTGCCTTGTCCACCTTTTGTGGAGGAGTTACTTACGTACTCTCCTATATGTATACATCACTTTGGCCATCCCATGTTAATCAAATTTTGGTTTTCTCCATTTTGTCTTGTGCAATTTATCTTCTTGTGTTATTTTCAAATTGCTTTAGCATCTATGTGGTGTGCACTTGCTTCAACTCGTGTGATCACGTCTCCATTGCACTCACATTATCTAGATTCTAGCAACAACTCCGATAGAGACAAAGTGGTATACACCATATATCAGGGTGTGGTCCATTCATAATTGAGTGACTAGAGTGTGCACTAAACACATGTGCACATAAGTAGTCATATAATCATGCACTAAACATATGTGCACACAATTAAGTCCTAAGTAATCTTAAATTGAATAAGTGTGAAAGGAACCCAAAGGTAAAAATAGATTGGGTGAAAAAAAAATTCACACCAATACCCCCTTTAAGTGTAACTTAGGAGGAAAGAAAAATAAAAACATGCAAAACTATGGGTACCAACAACAAGGCCTAATAAGGTACCCATGTAAAAAATAATCCCCTCAAGCATAAGAGAGAAGGAGAAAATCCATAGGAAAAAAACTCCCCCTATGAGAGGATTGAATAAAGGCATAGACTCTCCCTAAAGCAGTGTTAAAGTTAAGTGTCCATATGGAAGACAATCCATCTTAATGGAATTCATGGATGTCGAGTCACGACAACTACCACTTTATGTAGGAAATGGTGCTAAGTACATGGATGACTCAAAATAAACACTAGATGCCAAAGTAATGGTCAATGAAATGAACCAATTGAAGCATTGCCTAAACAACCCCCTCTCCCCCCTATAATGTTAAAATGGGAGAAGGTAATGATGCATGCATCTATTGATGGATTTGGAAAAAGTGGTGAAAAGTGAACACAAATATAGTGTCACTAAACAAAGGTCACCAAGATGCAATAGAATTCAAGGCACAATGGGTCTATAATATAGCTAAAGAAACTATCTCACAAACCTAATATAAAACCAAAAGAATGTGAATAAGTATATAAAATAATATATGTAAGAGTGGATGTAACCACTACTTAAACATCATCTTGTAGATAATCTAGTCACTCTGAAACTATTAGAGTTTGATAGTAGGTGTGAGAGATGATGAAGATATAACCAAGGAAAATATAGTTGAAAGATACTTCAATGAGATAAGAAGTGGTCCTCATATAGGTTATAACATATAAGTGGTTGATAATATACCCATTTATAATGTATAAGTAATTGTTTTAGTCATGATAAAATTAAGAAAAAAATCAAGGTGCTAAGAAGGGGCATGGAGGAGACATGAACTCTATAAAAGTGCACTGAATATAGGATGGTTTAGTAGAATGTGATCATGTGAAATTCATGATAATGCCAATTGGGCATGAAAATTAAATAGGAACATTGATGTGGAAAAAGAGTTTTTCCATGAGGGGGTCTGACCACTTGTCAAACCAGGCCTCCCCCGTCAAGATTTGTCATTGACATTATAGGCCATAGAGTAAAGTGGTACTTTCCACCATGGGTGACCAAAAGAGATGGCCACTTCTGTAAATTATTTTTTTAATGAGAAAAAATTGTCAAAAAAAAATCAAAGTGTAATTTTATTTTTGTGTGGGAAAAAATTATGAAAAAAACTCAAATTGTAATTTTATTTTTGTGTGATAAAAATCACGTAAAAAAATTATTTTTTCTTTTTCTTTCTTTTTCATGTTTTGTTAATATATACGTGAGAATTTTTTACTTATTTTTTTATATGTGAGAAAACAAATAATAAAAAACTCACATTTTTTTAGTGTTGAGAAAAAATAATAAAAAGCTCACACATCTATTTTTTTAACTTAAAATCCATTTTTCTTAATAATAGTTAGTAAAATTGCAATAAATTTTACATTACTAAATGAAATTTAGAATTTCAAACTGATATAGATATATGAAAACTAGGTTCACAAAACCTATAAATGTTTTAGCATTATAATTTATATTTAGATAGTTGTGTTAATAAGAATAGAAGTATTTTTTAATAAAAATATTAAATATGCAATTGTAAATGGTAGATTTGGATTCAAATGTCCAACTAAGATAAAATAAGAGGTATATCTGACTTTTTCAAACACCTTATATGCAATGAATAAATCATATTTACTCCATGAAACTTTAAAAATGTGTCTAAATTTTTTAAAAAAAAACATGAATAATAAACTCTCCTAGAAACTATAATTTATTACACACATTTCTAATTATTAGGACCACCCAAAAATGTTGCAAGAGAAGAGAATACTTAGTATGACAAGAATATATCCTAAGAGGCTACCCAAATTCTCTTAACCCACTCTAATGCCATGTAATATTTGAATAATATAGCCTAACATGATTCTATGGCCTAATGGAATCACTCTTATGCTAGAGAATGAACTTGAATAATAAATTATATTCTACCAAGGAATGTAAAATTCATGCAACACAAATGCAATGCAATGGAATTGATTCAAATAAAATCAATGGTTCCACATTACTCCACATTTCATTCTAAATTTTATTTCACATTCTATTATAAATGCACTATTATAGTGCACAATATATAGGAAAGAGAGAGTGAGATGGGTAACCCATAGTGGGTATGTCAACACTATGTGCACACACCAAAGTGGGGGAAAAATGGTAGAAAAATCATAGTGGGTTTTATCCACTCGTAGTGGAGTAACTAGATTGTGCACTAAACACATGTTCACATAATTAAACATATAATTATGCATTAAACATATGTTCACATAATTAAGTCCTAAGTAAGCTTAAAGTGAAAAAGTGTGAAAGGAACCCAAAGGTAAAACTAGATTGACTGAGAACCCTTTTCACACCAATAATCAATTTATTCTTTTCTTTTCTATTCATTATAGGATTTCTTAGTTTAAATACATAGGCTTTGTTTGACAATTTTTATTTTAAGTGGCATGGGGATGATAGGTTATTCAAGGGGTTTATCTTCTCAAACATTCTCTTTCAGTTTTGGGAGGAGGGGGGATGCAGGGGGAGGAGGTGGGGTGGAAGGGTGGTGATGCATATCCTTACATCTAATTTTTATGTCTATTATATTTAACTAATATATGTTGATTATATTATTCTCTATTGTCTACTCTTTCTATTTTTCTCTCTTCTCCTTCTAATCTAATTTCCCATTTATGTTTCCTAATATTTTATTCTATTTTTAACTGACCTCTATGAATCTACTTCTCTTTATTTATTATTTATTCCTTATCCTTCCACTCTTTCTTCCTTATATTTCATCCCATTAGTCTCTTATTCATTATTTTTTATGATTTCCACTCTCTCTCTCTCTCTCTTTGTCCAACTAAGTATTCTTATACATGGTAAAGGTCTTCTTTGGTCTTTTACATTCAAAGATTCCAATTTTTATTATTCATCTAATATTTTTATTATAGATTATAATGATTTAAATGATGCATTTGTTTGTTATGTTAATTTTATGTGTTTAGTATGTGCCTCATGCATCCATTTTTATATATTTCCAATTTTTATCTCATTCTTATGGTCAATTTAGGTGTTATAAATGCTAATTCTAAATTCCATGTTATCTCTAACTATTATATAATGTATTTTTTCTTTCAATTTTTCTTCCTCATTTCTATGACACTTCCTTTTTATTCTACCCTTTTCTTCTCTTTCTTCAAACTAAGTTATCTCAGTCTCTCATCTCTTTCTAATCTCTAATTTTCCATTTTCTACTCTAATTGCTTATTTTAATTTTCTAACCTCATATGTTCTTCTAATTTTCCCATTATTTAATCCTTCTATTTCTTAATTCCCCTTTTATCTACTTATTATTATTTCTCTCTCTCTCTCTCTCTCTCTCTCTCTCTCTCTCTCTCTCTCTCTCTCTCTCTCTCTCTCTCTCTCTCTCTCTCTCTCTCTCTCTCTCTCTCTCTCTCTCTCTCTCTCTCTCTCTCTCTCTCTCTCTCTCTCTCCTCTCTCTCTCTCTCTCTCTCTCTATCATCTATTTTTTTATCTCTAATCCTTGCTCTAATATTTTTTTATTTCCCCCCATTCTTCTTTCTTCCATTTATCCCCCCAACCATAACATATTTATATTTAAATATTTATCTTTCCTTCGATCCCCACTCCTACCTTCCACCATCCCTTAGGTACTTAAACCCCAATGAAAGAGGATAACACAAAATTTAAACTTAATCTTCTTCCTATAGAACAAAATAATGTTAAAATTTTTCCTATGTTCTTATCTCATAAGGGTCTTCTAATAATATCATTTTCCCACTACCCCCTCTAGATATCAGTTTGTTAATACCTGGGTTCAGACACCAAATCTTTACATAAATTAATAAACATGATTGTTAGTCTATCTTTCATAAGTCTGAACTAGATTTTATATTCTAGATAAAAGGATATATTTAGTTCATAAAAGGATATATTTAGTTGAATGAAATATTACACATATTTCTCTTAAATTGTCTCTATTATATTTGGTTGAATGAAATTATATATATATATATATATATATAATTCAATACAATGATTTTTTTAATTCATAGTTTTATCTTCATTATTATCTCTCTCCTTTTAATTTGCATTCTTATATGTCCTTTAAAAGGCAAAAGTTACACCTCTTCACTAATGGTTACCTTTCATAACTAATAGTTTACACTTATCTACATTATTAACTACTAATTAGAGTATATTTACACATATAGTATAGTAAATATGGATTTTCCTTATATTATTCCTAATTTTCATTATGGTATTTTTATAGCTTCCATGGTATACTATAATTCTCATATAACCCTAATGAATGACCCTATCAAAACCCACACAAGCAATTATCTGGGAATTGTATTTTTATGAAATATGTTAGCATATTTTTTATTCTCCAATAAATATTCTTTAGACACTTCATTAATGATGATTGAGTGGCATTTAGTTGGTTCTAAAAATTTGTGATCATTCAACTACTTGACACATTTGGCCCTGCATATCCTTTCTCTTTCCTTTTTACTAGAAATGTGGTTTGAAATCATTTTTGGAACACCCTTGATCTATCTATCCTTATGAACCCCTTATTTTTTTTTAATTTTTGAGACCTCTTATATCATAACCCTAAAATATTTATTTATTTCAATGATCTTTAACCTATTAAGGGTGGTCATTCTCGACTAGCAACCCTATCCTCTTTCAACTTGGCCTTTTCCTTGTATTTTTAAATTCAATTCTTCTTAAAATTATGATGAAAACATTTTGTAGGAACAAATTATAACATTAAATACCCAATTTATCCAAATGTCTTATGAATTCACTTTCCATATCTTTTTATGTTTTCTTTGTGCTTGGTAGGACCCAAATCTCTTTGATAATGATAGTGGTGAAAATGACTTGCAATATGTAATTTATAATGCCTGTCAACATTTGAATTGTCTAATAGTGCATGTTGTGTCATTAAATTTCTATTACTACCTAGTTTATATATTTATATTTATTATTGGTGACATTATCCATGCATGATTAGTATTAGGGATGACCTATGCCTTTCCATTTCCCCCTATGTTCATGGATGAAAATGATAAAAAAATTTCCCTTTCACTCCCATGCCCCATAGAGCTCACGTATCTTAGTTACTTAGTTAAACTTTTCATGCATATTATCTAGTTTTTATTATCTTCCTTACTTGATCCTTCTTTCAATATATCTAACTCACCCCATATTAAATATGTGTGAGGTCCTCATTAACATTGACATTATCCATGATGGGCCTATATCATACTATAAAGTATCTTAAATTTTTTTATACTAACACAATAAGTGAATCAATATTATTAAATTTTATTAGTGTCATACTTGATTTTAAACAAATTTGTCTTTTTTATCATGAGAATAATGGTTTTTGTTGTGATCATGAGGGTAATGCAAAAAATATTGAAAAAATATAAAAATCTATAACATACAATGTTAAATTTAAATTTAAGAGGTACAAGCTTTATAATAAATGGCTTGAAAACACTCTTCCAAAATCACATAGATGTCTAACATGGGGATCTTAATTAAATCCCTTTATCATCTCATCGACTAGCCTTACAAGGTTTTCTAGTTTACTACATAATTACATTTGAGAATAATATATGCACTTATTTCAAAGAAAAAAAGTAAGATACTATGATATAAAATCAAAAATATGATGGCATGCATCATTATTTTGGATGGATCAGTAAAAGTTACAAATAATAGGACTTGAGTCTACCCTTATTGAAATTACCAAGAATTATTTCACCATCCTATGTGTGTAATTTACATGCACCAACTTCCAAAATATCAAGAATTATGTAGGGTCTCATCTAGTGAATTTGGATCTTTACTAGATGCTTAGAATATTTTTAATCATATAATATAACATGAAATATTTTCATAATATCTTCCCTTTATTGTATTTATCATGCCAAACCTTATATCTAATCTTCTCTACTCCTTGTCTCCATTTTATCATAACATGTTTTTCATTGGCATTTATGAGCTCTACAAGGTATGTGTCAAAATATTCATTTTTTCCACTCAACCATCATGCACAATATGGAGAGAGGGTACCAAAACTTCCATTAAAAATATTTATTCTATTCTAAAGAACATTTGTAAAGGTGTAGATTTTCTCAAGTGGTTGTAAAATGCATGGTATATCCATAATAATACAAAAATCTATAATCTAGTCCTTTTTCCCCATGTCATAAATTTTAATCAATGTCTAACCAAGGATTTTTTTTAATGGATCAATAATGTTGTCCACCTTAGGATAGTAATGGGTATTATTATGGTGTGAAATCGTGAATTTAGATTTAAAAACATGTACTCTTTCATTTAGAAAATGTGTACATTGATCACTAGTCAAACTTAAGAGACATCCATAGTGGATAATAATATTATCCCATAGGAATTTATATGTTTTTTATATAGCATAGTTTCTATTTTATGTCATTTATTTCCATGTATTTAGGTAGTCTATTATGGTGATAATATAATGTGTGTCATTTCTACATTAGACTAGGTAAAAGGGTCTAAAAAAATCAATTGTCAACTTCTTAAATAGCTCTTGAGCAATGATAGGATTCATTTTCATCTCATCATGGAGATTATTTTTTCCAACTTATTGACATGAATAACATATTTTCACATTTTCCTTTTCATCCTTGAATAATGTCAACCAACATAAGCTATAAAATAGGATCTTTCATTTATTTTTCTTACTAGAAGAATGACAACTTAAAATTATTTCATTTACCTTGTACATAATCTCCTCACATTCATGTTATAAAACACAACACTATAAGACCTCATCACTTCCTACCTTGTAGATCTCTCCACTAATCAATTGATAAGGTGTTGCATAGAGTACCAATTATTATCATCCTTCTCTTTCTAATCAATTAGAGAAACACTGGGATTGAGGAATATGATGACATTATAAATTTACTAAATAACACATTATATTTCATATAATTATACATCTATAATGTCATCTTATATGTTTATTACATCTTCACCTATATTAATATGGGATAAATTATCTGGGGAATAATTCTACTTGACCAGCTTGATAACCACAAAGAATTAGAATTAGTTAAATAGAAAACTCTAACATATCCACTCATGTAATACTATCATGTTGATGAGATACTTTATCACTTCATGGTATGTAAAAAATAAAAAGGGTGTATCTAGAAGGTACTATATGAAATTTTGAAGCACACAAACCATCACAAGAACTTTGTGCTTAGTTTTTGTGTAATTATGTTCTACTTGATGAAGATTTTGAATATAATATTAAATAGTATGATCTATCCTATCATTTAATTTTTAGTAAAAATGACACCAGTCATCATCCTTGATGAATCAAAATTAACATGAATAATGTTAATGTTTAAGAATTATAGGATTACTGTACTTATGATATTTTATTTTAATGTGTTTCATTCCTCATACTGATTCTTAGTCCATAAGGATGGGGTCATCCTTGTGAAAAAATTATTCCATTTTCATATCAATATTTTCATAGTTCTTAATGAGCTTAAAATATTACAATATGTGACCAAGAAATGTGTGTACATATAATTGAGTGGTTGACACTTCAAATCTCATTATAATGCCTACCATGGATGGGTTGATAATCATGTTTTTTTTAAATTAACATGTTCAAATAATATATTAAAAGGTGTTATAAATACACACTTATTAATATTCAATGAAATGTTCAACTAACAACAATGTTCAAACATCAAGTGCAATTTATCATGATTATCCTTAACTAGCCCATACATCATCTAATTGTCTAGATATACTTGAAGGAAGCGTTGAATGAAATTATTGAATACCATCACCATAATTCATGATAATTTTTTTGGTTTGTTCTTCATCCTAAATGGCATAAAATTATAATCAAAGGAGCTCCATTCCTTCTTGCATATTGTTTTAGGATTATCCTCCTCCTCAATATGTAATTGATTATAACTAGAGAACCCATTAGTGGATGTGTAAATCTCACCCACTCCTTCAAAAATATCCTCAATAAATAGGGTTGGAAAAAGGTTAGTGATACATGTAGCATTCAAAAATTGGAAATTAATGCAAAAATTCAAATGCATCCATATTTTTTAATGGTGATCACCATGGGAATTCCCAATTTGGATTATTCAGTTGGATAAATAACTTTTGTAGTCAATATTTTGTCTGTTTATTATTTTAATTTAGTGCAAAGGCTAGGGTTCATCTTATATGGTAACATTTTCACAAGACTTTCACCATCCACTAGTTTAATTTATTTTATCCCAACTAAGGTTTTACTCCCTTCATCTCCTTGTAGTAGAAGGTAAAAATACCTTGGTACTCATGTAGGAGCTTGATGATATGAGATAACTCTCCATTTGTCTAATAATCACAAAAAGTGGAGATATTTGGTTCTTATTTAGTGTTGATGTTGACTTTAGTGTTTTTAGGGGATTGTGATATTAATTTTACTTATCCTCTTGTGCATCTACTAATCTACATTCTCTATAAATGTTTCAACACTTAAATGTTCTATAATGTATTTTAAGTTTATTCTACTTGGCATAAAACTTTCCCCTCACCACTCTTATATCACAAATTCTAATTCATCCAAACTTCTTCATCCTCTTTAATTGAATCAATTTTTATGGTGTACTCTTCAAACATATTGGGTAAAACTTGACCTTTATCACTATGAAATTAGTGTCTGTGCTCTTATGTAGTAGCCCTACCATAGAATATAGTTTGGTACATCTAAATAAATGGTTGGTATAGCTCTAACATAGATGAGGAAAATAATAAAGTATGCAAAAAGACAACCTTTACCTACCTCCATTCAATTTTTGTATAGTGTGCCTCATAGATAATGTACCATGCATTCCCATGTATTAATTTTACATTTAAATTCATGAACCCATAACTTCTTTTGAAGTCCATGTGTGCCCTATTTCCATGTCTCTTCACATATTTGGAGTTATCTCTTAGGATAAAAGTGTATGCCATAATGTTTTAAGCCCCAAATATTTTTACTTTATTCAAACTTGGTGTGTATGACCTCTTTGATTGTGGCCTAGGTTGGTATGTGTTTCTTGTGGGTATCCCATAATGCATGATATTACTCCTTAGGGTGTAGATTATATTTATTATTCACTATTACTCCTTAAAGACACAATCTTCTATATTATTTACAAATGAAATCACATCCTTAGATCCATATTATCATGTAAAATTATAAACCTTACATGTACTAAGTAGTATGCTCTTTTTATTTTGGAGGTTACACACGGAACCTAAATATTGTTGCTCTAAGCCAAGTCAATTCTCTCTTTGGGATTGGTGTACATGATATCAAATATGAATTCATGGTGTGACATTTAAAATTAGTTACTTAATAGGAATCTTGTATCTATACATCACAAGTGATACTTATGGCATTTGAAATAGAATTTTCATCTTCCTTAAATTTCATTTTTATATTCACCCAAATGTTGAGTATATTACACACTAATGTTGTAAATGTGGTTAACTCAAGCATCCATATCTATCATTTTGACATGGACTACACCATAGTTATGATCAATGGGCATGAAAATTCATTATTTTCTATTTGTGAATACCATGAATTATTTTTTTAATCTCATATCTACATTATTAGTGTAACAACAAGGTCTAAAAAGTAACACTAGTTAGTCATCCACTTCATCCAACATAAGAATTTAAAAAAATACTCAAGACTCCAAAAGGGTTATGCATGATTTTTTTTGCCATAAATAAAATATGAGGGGAAGGCCTCAAAGTAGGACTACCTATCTTGTGCTAGGATTCTTGTGTAATAATGTTGAATTAAAAACCTATAATAATTATTATATCACATACGAACCATCCATAAGTTATCACATTAATGATCCTATTTTGATCATAACCTACATGCTTTGTAATCTTGACCTCACATTATCTATCAAGGCATGGCATAGGTTCTTCAATATTACTTATGAAGTGTTACATATATCAATTTTTTTATCATAGGGGTCATCCCTTATGTGTGTAACATAGCCAAGATATCTACTAAATCATTCTCCATAGATTATTGTAAAATATTATGTTGAATTCATTATTTTGTCTTTACATCCTAATCATGAACATATTAGATCTCCCCTTGAGATTATACAATAATTTCCATTACTTATTATAATATCTCCTTCTATCATGATCTATTAGGATAATTAATGGCAAGTTATACATGGTTTACACTTTCTTCCTTGTGTAGTTCATGTTTTAGTCTAACCTTTTTAGATGATGTGACCTAAGTTTAGATTATGGTTCCACTACACATCATGATATTTACCTTTGGTCATTTTGATTTCTAAACTTATTCCTTGGGCATCCAATATTGATCATTCTTAATTTTTTATAACTTATCCTTTTGGGTTGATTTAGCATACAAGTCATGACATTCCCCAAATTAGTGATCTCTACTATAGTGCCTACAAGTTGGAAACTTATAAAAATCTTTTTGGTAATGTTATAGAAAACCACATTTATAAAATTTACATGGTGGTGACCATCCATCTCCTTATCCACCATATTTTATCTAGTAGGGGTGATAGCCATTATATTGGCCTTAGTTTTGGCTAGTTGGTCAAATAATTTTTTGACCTGCCCTATATTTTCATTCCTCATGAATCTCGTCTATCATTCTACAATATTTAATATTATGAGTGGAAACATCACATATTTTATAAAAAATCAAGTATTTTTTGTAGGTTACCCATTTCATTAGGGGGTGATTATGTAAATTAATGGAATAAAAATGTCGAGGAAAGTTATACACATCTTATGCTTTATGGAAAATATCACAAGGTGCAATGAGTGCCCAAACAATGTGCCTAAGTAATTTTTTCATATTACACCCTTCTACTTCATAATCAATACACCAAATATCACTAAACATTTCATGTGCATTGTTGGAGGTGATATCTTGAATTTGTGATGCCATTTAAGTAGTTTTTGCTTCCATAAATGGGCTTACCTATGTATCAACACTCTTATGCCTTTTATTGGAGAGTTTCTTCAAGCACTTCCCTTGGATTAATAAAGGTATTTGTACATAATTCACATATGAAGGGTGAAATATACCTATAAATAAAACATTTTTCATTCTATATTAGATGTATCTCATGTGATAAATTTGAGATCAAGGCTTTGAATCTTGCATAGTATTAGTAGATGTTATCTATCAACTCTTGTTTGGTATCCTTCAAGGTGAATATACTTTGATGTTAAAATTATAGAATGTAAAATTATTTTAATAAATCTTCCTTTAGTTGTTCAGAATCTAAAATAGCCTTATTTGGGTCACACTTATCATACCAAGTATGTGCATGATCTAACAATGTGGCTAAAAAATACCTAGCCTTCCATTATGGTGAAGTGACACCCTTGGCATGTAATATGACTTCACACTATGGATGTGTTTGAATTTATTCTCCACACCTATATACTTGAGAAGACTTAATGACATATCATATATTAAATATTTTAAAACCATTATTGGAGAGATCTATACTTGTGTGGTTGATGTGGTTGATGTTCCTTGTATGCTCATGTTTTGGTTTTCTTTAAGGTTTACACCTAGGTTTCTTGGATTAACCCTAGTCTAAGGTGTAACATGTCTAGTTGTTGTAAAAAGTTGTGCCATGGTAGGATTTTCACCTTGTGTTTTTTTGTGTAGGATTTTTTGAACCCATCAATATTGCACTACCAAAATTATTACTAGTAGGCACAAGTAGATTTCCACTCCCTTTTTTTCCATCTCATACATTACTAGATTATTCAACTTAATTTGTTCTAGTGTGGTTAATCCAAAAGGTATATATTAAAATAAAATCTATAACAAACTCTTTTCTAATTCTTTCCACATAAACTCTCTAATGTAAATAAAAATAACACATACCCCACTAGCTATGATAAATCAAGAGATGCATGTGTTTGTGCTTTAGGTAGAACTTGGGTGGGCACTTCTTATTTTGTGTAATTCTTCATGATCCTACGAATCAAAACATCCTCATGTTCCCATTCCAATATTTATATTTTTTCGGGTGCATACTTCACCTTCAATAGAGTACATCTCTTATGTTCAAGATTCATCCATATCCCATCATAATGTACAAGTTCTTGTGGAATATATTAAATTTGGCCTTTCCCTCTACCTAGGGTCTTTATAGTCAATCATATTTTTTTGAACCTCCTCATATTTTCAAAACAAGTTCATGGTCATCTAGATTTTTCATGCTAATCTTTCTCCTTTAAAAATCAAATAAATCATGCCTGCCCTTCACTATCTACCATCCATGTATCTCATGCATGTAATAACTTATTAATCCATAGGGAGATTATTAATCCTATAAGCCACCATCGATTTATTTATTTCAAATGAAAATTAGGGTATGTAATAAACCCTTGGTTCACATAAAAAAGTATACTCAACTTCTTTTGGACATGAGTAAGTGGATATTATAAATTATAATACATAATTCTTTAGTTTAACTCATCACCAAACATCAAATATTCTATTACACACTATTATCATTTCAAATTATCAACACACTCACCTATATAAAATTCCTTATGGCCATAATTTATAATCTTTCCCAATACATACACAACTAGTCATGTGTACAAATGTCTTAGAAAACTCATAGAAGAATACCTTATATAGAGGATCGTGCAATTTATCCTCAACCCACTCCTTGGGGGAATGATTTATAAATTTATAATTATTAAACACAAAGTTTTAATATAAATATTTTATCCACTATTAAATATTTTATAATATTCTATAAATCATCTCCACTTACCATCTCAACAACTTGTTCAACTGAGTCCTAGAAATAAAACCAAAATGTTGGGGAAAAATGTTTGAACCTCATAAGTTTTGTGAAACTATAACTTACCTAAATATTAGTTACTCCATTACACTATCATATCACACTAAATTCTAGCATGCTCATTTGAGGTGTAAAGAGAGAGTCAAGTCACAATTGGGAGATTTTTTCATAGAGATACAACTCATAGCCTATTTTAATTAATAACTAATAAGTTCAAACTATTACTTGGTACACATATGTAATATATATGAGACACAATTATGTTTTATCACTACTACACATGAATTTAATCATTATCTAAGCTAATAATGGATCCATTTCATAAAAAAACATAAAATACACACCCAAGATAAAGCCTTCTATTTCTTTATTAAACCATAAGCTTAATACATGAACTCATGTAATTATCAATAAATACATAACACTAGCATCCTATTCTCTAATCTCTCATGTGAGGTAATTGGGGATTTTATAGGGTCTACGAACCATCATGCAATTATATTACATAATTGTGCACCTTAATTGCATGTAACTACTTTATATATTTAGTAGTCACAACCACTTGCATTGAATTCTTTAGTTCTAATAGCTCCATATATTTATGCCACTATGATATATTTTATATAAAGACATAAGTATTTATATCAACCACTAATGAACTTGCTATATTAGATTGACCTATTCTTCTTATTAAGTGCTCTAAGGTCTATGCAACATCCTCCATGATCTTGACACTGCTTGTTCAATCCTAACAAATTGACACCATATATGCACCCTAAGACTTGGAAAATTCTATTTTGAGTGTTATTGAATTTCTAGGTATGTTTGTGCATCCTTATCCTCATCCATTGTTTTAGTACTATTGGTCCACTTATCCTATGTTAATTCAAAAGGTGCACATAAATTATGTTGTTCTATATTCACAACTGTGAATTATAATAATTAGACAAATTTTGAGTCCATATCAAAATTAACTAACTCAAGCTACCCCTTTATGAGTTTCATATATGTATTTCATAGTTTGAAATCAAATTCAATCTATTTTGCTTATGCATGTGAGTGAAATTTCAAGTGAGAGCTTTGTATCCTCTCCTCAATGAAGTGTAATAAAATTTACATGAACATTCACCTAAACCTATTTTGGTACAATTTTATGATGTAAAAATATTTTAAGCCATTAAAGTATCAAGTTGAAAACTTGTTTCAAGTGTAGAAATTGATATTATAATTAAATTCTCTAACTTGAATAATTAAAAATGATTCACCATTTAGTTAACCCTTGAATGATACTTGACACTTGGTAAAATGATTGGGAATGATTTTTATATATAGGGATCGCAAGGACATGACACATGAATTCTAATCATGGAATAGTGTGATAAGATAAATTAAAAGTGTAAGAAATTTAGTGAAGGTATGAAGGACTAAAAAACCAAAGAGGACAAATTCAACAACAAGATAGATTAGTATTTCACCTATAACTATTGAATTTATCCATAGATAAAAAGTTATCTAGAATGAGGTTGATCCAGGCAACCATTCGAGGTGACCATTCAATGGTAGTTAGGTGGCAGTCAACTCCTTAACTTTTGTATTGTTTTCATTTCATTGTCCTCGATGGCAGTTAGGTGACAATCAACTCCTCGACTGTTATATTATTTTCATTTTGTTTTGGTCCTCAAGCGATCATATCCTCAAGCATTGTATTTTCAATGCTAGGAGTGATTATATCCTCAAGTGTTGTATTGTTTTAATGCTGTGAGTGATTATATCCTCAAGCATTAAATTGTTCAGTTGTTACGTTAATTCCTCGAGCCATGCAGTCTCTTGAGGTGGCCTTCAAAAATATGTATAAATATATTGTAACCAGAAAGGGGAGGATGAACATCTCTTCTCAGAGATAAGCGCATGTTTTGGAAAGACATCTCTTCTCAAAGATAAGTCTATATTTGTATTGTGAGACATAAGTAATACAATGTCTCTTCTCAGAGAGTTCATTGTTATTATGTTGTTTTTGTGCTATTGCAATCTTCATCAACTAGAACTTTTGAGTTTTAGATCATTGGTATCAGAGCTAGGTCTTGAGGTCAAGACTCCTGAAAGCTGGTGGGCCTAATCCACATCCCTTCTTAGGGATAACATATCTCATTAGGGACCAATCAGTGCTCGCTACGCATCTGACTAGGAATCACCTTGGGTGCTTCAGTGGCTGGCCATATAGGGGTCTGAAAGAGGACCCAAATCACTCTAGAGCTTTTGGTGTGATGGCCAGTCCTCCTATTAGTATCAGAGCTAGGTCTCAAGGTCGAGACTCATAGAAGCTGGTGGCCCTAATTCACATCCCTTCTTAGAGATAGCGTCTCTCCTCAGGGACTAATCAGTGCTCACCATGTGTCTAACTAGGAATCACCTCATGTGCTTCAGTGGCTGGCCATATAGGGGTCTATAAGAGGACCCAGATCACTCCAGAGATTTTGGCATGATGGCCAGTCCTTCTATCTAGAGCTTTTGGCATGACAACTAGTCCTTCTATTCAATAAAAGGATTGGCCGTCATGCCAAAAGCTCTAGAGTGATCTGGGTCCTTTTTCAGACCCCTATATGGCCAACCACCAAAGCACCCAAGGTGATTCCTAGTTAGACATGTGGTAAGCACTAATTGGTCCTTGAGGAGAGATGTTATCCCTAAGAAGGGATGTGGATCAGGCCCACCAGCTTTCATGAGTCTCGACCTCGAGACCTAGCTCTGATACCAATAGGACTGGTTGTCATGCCAAAAGCTCTGGAGTGATCTAGGTCCTCTTCTAGACCCCTATATGGCCAACCACCAAAGCACCCAAGGTGATTCCTAGTCAGATGCATGGCAAGCACTGATTGGTCCCTAAGGAGAGACACTATCCCTGAGAAGGGATGTGGATCAGGCCCACTAGATTTCATGAGTCTCAACCTCGAGACCTAGCTCTAATACCAATAGAAGGACTGGTTGTCATGCCAAAAGCTCTAGAGTGATTTGGGTCCTCTTCTAGACCCCTATATGGCTAACCACCAAAGCACCTGAGGTGATTCTCAGTCAGATGTGTGGCGAGCGCTGATTGGTCCCTGAGGAGAGATGTTATCCCTGAGAAGGGATGTGGATCAGGCCCACTAGCTTCCACGAGTCTCAACCTCAAGACCTAGCTTTGATACCAATAGAAGGACTGGCCATCACACCAAAAGCTCCAAAGTGATATGGGTCCTCTTCCAGACCCCTATATGGCCAGCCATCGAAGCACCCAAGGTGATTCCTGGTCTAACGCGTGGCAAGCACTGATTGGTCCCTGAGGAGAGATGTTATCCCTAAGAAGGGATGTGAATCAGAGTTAAAGAAACTTATAAAATGAAAAGAATCAAAAGGTAAAAATAAATAAATTTGATATAATAATGAAGATATATAGTGATCAATAGCTATAAAGAGTTTAGTGTGGGATAAGAAGTGTACAAAACTAGTCAATTATACATAATTTGACTACGTGTGAAAAATCAAGGGAAATATAAATGGAAAAAGGACTTGTAAGGAAATTAGGTGTCTACATGTGTATATATTGGCTCTATAATGATAAATTTTCAAATATATAGATAATGGAAAAGATTTATAACCAAAAATATGGCATGGGAAAATAACACATAGCACAAAGGACCCATAAATGATATATGATCATAATTTTATGGTTGATAATGATTAGACCATACTCTTACGCCCATAAATAAAGACATTTTGGGAGCATCCAATGTCATACTAGGGATAATAAATGGTTTATTTATATATTTATAGGGATTATAAATTAAATGGAGATATTATGATTAACCCAAAGTAACCATAAAATAATTTTTTTTATGAAAACTAAATTTAATGGAAGATAATATAGTGTTCAACACAAGGGAAAAGTGTAAAAAAAGAGATAAATATACAAAAATGAGCTAAAATATTAAAATAATTCAAATGACACTATAAATACATGGATTTTACCAAAATTTGGTGTCTATATTAACATAAAAAAACATATACGTAGGGTTTCTAGCTCCTTTTTAAGGGGCTTTACAACCAAAATTAATTTTCTTGTTGGTAAAATTGGTTCATCCATATTATTTATTGTCCATTATAGGAACATTGGACATGGATTTAGGTTTAAGATGAACCATGAAAAGTGAATTCTTAATCTTATTGATCTATAAACTAGGTAGATATTCCACACTAATTTTTACCAACATAGACCCTTTCAAGCCAAGGTGTTTCCCTTAAGTTTTGTGCAATAGAAAACACCTAAAATGTTATTTTGATATGTTTTACAACTCTTATTATTGTCATAGATATCATATAAAATAATATATCCACACTCTAAACATGTTACTAATTTATATGTAATTTAGATTAACATGTTTGCATATAGGTGCAATGCCAAATGTGAAGTTATTTAATCAAAGGGATTAATATTGAGTTATTTTAATTGTTTGTGTGTTATCCTAGTTGCAAGGAATGTAAATATGTAAGCAAAGGAAATAAACATAATAACCACAAAGAGAGATTGCACAAA